>VMBQ01002751.1:91114-121230 GCA_007657795.1 Dreissena rostriformis
CCCGCCCCCCCCCCCCACTTTTAAGTGGTGAAAAATAGTTTTTTTCTTTTTTTCCCCATTTTTTAAAGATACTGTAATAAATGACCACACACCCACAATTTTGCTAAAATTGCCATAACTTCTTTATTTATGATCAGATTTGATTCATACTTTGACAAATAAATGAGCGGTCTGCACCCGCTAGGCGGTGCTCTTGTTAAGAAGGAAGCATCACCTCGACCACAACTGCGGCCTCGACCTTTAAAGCCTTGTCTGTATGGATGTGGACGCCGGAAATCACGCCCACTGCGAAACTGTTGGCCAATACGGGAAAATTCATGAAGCCCATTAACCTCTATAACATTTCAATTGACGTCATTGTCATCGCCGTATACATAATACCGCGCATGGAAAAGTTGGAGAGGCCAGGTAGTGGTACTTCGGGTCTTAACTACTGTTGTGATGCTATTGTTTTCGTATGTCAATTTTTCTTTAAGCCCGACCGAGTATGGATATTGGTTAATATATAAATGACCTAACTTCATGAATCTGATAGATTTTCCGTGTTATTGACCAAAATGTCAACATACTTAGTAATGTAAAATGTTACTTTAACCAAGTGTACTTGTATGCTTTGCATTTAAATTCTAAACGAATCGAACAGAAGCTCTCAGTAAACGCCATATCCCTTGAACAAGAGCATCACAGTTCTCAGGCAGTTGCAAATCTTTCAAACAGTCGTTCATTGTATCACCATACAATCCATTTATGAAGGAACTGTCATCAAATTTCGTTTGGGCATCGTTCACATTCTTATCAACTTTGACTGAGATAGTGAAACGTTGCATCAAGTTCCGAAATAGGTAATAACTTACTTGTCCATGGTCATCTTTATCATACGACTATTCGTAATCATATTTTTTTTCCTCCGAACATTCACAGTCATTATACTAAGCATATTTAAGTTTCTCAAAACGTTCCTTCTTAATCTTCATATTTACATTAAGCCCTTGTTATATCGAGAGGACTTCCCGAGTGAGGATTTTAAGAAATAGAACTCATGGGCGTGGACCTCTGACTTTTGTTATATACAGAGTCGGGCGGTTTAATAACATTATCTACCCATGAAGGAGTCTTATTTGCGGTCGAAACCGACAAACTATGCTGTTGTTTTTGTTTGCTGTTCTGGACTTTTTTTATCCGCTATGTTCTCGCTAATGAATATCGTAAACAGTTGACATTTTTCCTAAGAAAATTAACGAAAATAAAGATCGTATTACTCTTTCCGAGGAAATATACTAACAATTATTCAATTCTGTTACGAATAACAGCATGATTGGTCTATCATTAATACAAATAACAATTAAACCGACTTTTCAATTAATTTTACTGCGATAAGGCGGTATATGTTCTGAACGAACCAATCTGTAACGGAAAACCCGATCAATTACCGCTCTCGCTGTGCGCTGGCCGACGCGTCTACACTCAACGAGTTGCTTAGTCGCTCGTGCGCATCTCATTTGCGCACGGAAGTTGTATGACGTAATATTATTATACTTCTACGTTACCCTATTATTTACGGACCTTCAATAAATATATGTTATTAGTGTCTTCTCGCAATTTATTTAAACGATCTTCAACACAGTCCAACCACTTCAATATAATTTTCTTTTCAATTTCATGAATAGATCATATTATTTACTTTTTTATTAAACATGTTTTGATTTCCTTTAGAAAAGCACATGTTCTTAGCGCACGTGCTTTCCACGCGAGTTTCGTGATGTTTATACAGCAGTTTTTGTTGCTTATAAAGTTATTAATAAGATATTGCCGACCAGTATAATTTATATAAGCCAGTAAGATGTTTTTGAAATTTAATATGTACGTTGTGTTTAGTGAATGGTGTTTTTGTGTTGTAGCATTTGGCAAGCGTGGTAAGTCTTTTGCTTTGCTAACAGATAAGCTAAACATATTAACCCACTTAAATGTTCACAAGGAGAAATTACAATAAGTCGGAAGCCATAGAATCTTAATAGTGCTCCTGCTGACGGTATTTATATACCGTTTATGGGTGTGTTACTGTTTATTGTTTTTACACGAATAGCATTGACTTTTTTTTTCGACTATCGACATTTTCCAGACAAAGATGACTGTTTCATTCACTTGTAAAATTGGTATATATGACGCCATGCCTGTGTGACGAGGGCATTACGAAATACCGTTACTGAATTCTAACTGAAGACTTAAACATTAAGACTTTGTTTTTCATGTGAGAACGTGTTCTTGTTGCGACTTTGGCCATGATTGTATAGGGGGTGAACGTAAAAGGTGCATACTTAGGGTTTAAGAGAGATTTTAATATATTTATAGATTATATAGATTTATGTAGTAAAGAGGGCGTTTCTTTGTTGACAATCAGTTAATTTGCATTCAAATGAGTGTTTTATTGGGGGAATATATCAATATTGGTGAATACAATCCGATGCTTATCAACAACTATGTAATTTGTTTCGAAAGGTCTCTCTCCTCGTGATCGAACCAGTAATAAACTTTGCCTGCACACATTTCCAACCACGAATTTGATGTTATATTTCCTATGGACGTATACCTTCTAAACAGCATTATGTGATTATGGCGTTAGCTTACCTGGGCTCGGAATGCTTACATTGAGCTATTTTTATCATGCAGTCAATCATGTCCAGCATCGGGGGTCCCAGGGTCAAACAGAATAGGTTGAATGTTAATTGCATGTCTGAACAACTGTCTTCCAGAATACAAATCTGACCCTGAACTTAGTGAACTTAATATGGTTAATTAACACATGTGTAATAAAACGTTTTTTGAGCGTTTCCATTGGTTACTTCTTGTTTGACTGACCAATAAAATTACGTTATTTTGCTGAAATGACTTTGCTACGTCAAAAGACGTCACAAAACAAAGGTTTATCGTGATGTTTAAGTCAAAAATAATGTATTTGCTAATTTAATTAAGCATATGATAAAAATATCTTCTGTCATTTAATACCATGAGATATATTCAAATCGCACAGAAAACGCTAACTAACAACATTCCTGAACTCGTTTCACAAAATATGGTATCAAATTAACAACTCTTGTCAGATCCTTCATCTCTCTCGTAGCATTCAAGTTCATTTGACATTCTATTGAACCCGCGCAGTCCATTTTTGTTCATATTAATACTGTTACGAAAACAATGAAGAAGACTTCATACAACTAAAACACGTATTTCATTTAATAATATAATTATTTCACCTTCTGATATAAACATAAGGTATTAACATGGTTTGTATATTTAGACTTCGCTTAAATTATTCGAATCGAATAAACGCAAATAAACGCATTTGTAAAACTAGTATTGAATTCACTAATGTGTAAAGTAAACTTGACTTATCCATAAAAATAAAAAAAGACTTAATACCGCATATAGTATGCATAGTCTGTTTAACTGTAGTATCAAACAAAGTTTTGAGTTCTCAACGTACAAAGCACGTACTTATGCACATCCTTTGGATCATGGTCTTGATAATGATATTATATATATACATATTAACATACAGAAAATGACATATTTTGTTTGTAAAACAGTCTATATCAACACACGTCCACAATCTTTTTTTTGAAGTGCGTTTTTATGTCCACAAACTGTGTCTGAATGCAACAAAATAATATGGATATAGAACAGTCATGGTCAAAATTCATATTGTCAACAATGCAATACTCAGTTTAATGAAAATATACCGCTTGTTCGAAAAAATGTCAACAAAAGATCTCCAATCTTTACTATATATAGACATCAAAACCTCGCTTTAACCCATCGTGTACGTTAATTAACAATAACTGACGGACTAGATTTCAAATATGATTTTTCTTAATTGTATTAGCGTTTCTTGGTCTGATAATTTAAGGTCGCTGCCTCATCGTGCTTCAGCTTGGCTACGACGCTGACAATAATAATATTTCACAGGTAAGAGTCAATATGTCAAGAGTTATGAATTGGACAACTACAGCCGCCTTCTGCCGAAACCATCAGAATCCGTAATTTCCTGCGTTTGTACCTATACAACCACACGTATGGTACAACTTTGTACTGGATTTAATTGTGCAATATCAAGCAATTTTTATTATAATGTATTTTACCAAAAATGTTCTATACAATTAAGTAAATTCTGCACTATACTACAATCTAGTGATTCTCGACTGAGTCCTCGGTTTGTTTCATATACTATGGTATGGAAGCTCTTATTACTGGTCACAGTAATTCACGATGGACCAGATTGTGCTGATGACAATCAACGATTTGTCCAAATGATACTTCTGGTATAAATGCTGACGTGTACTCAACAGTTCATGTATGATTGTTTACTAAACATTTTAAAATCATCAATGACTTATAAATGTATCTTATATTAAAGGACTTGCAATATATATTCAATACAGTATGCCGATATTTATGTCACGTTCAATAGGCCTAACAATATTATTTATTATTCGAAGTGCTTTTTCAATGTGCCTTTATATTTCATTTCGTACGAGCACATTCAAGTGAATTTCAAACGCAAAAAATAATAACGCGTTTTGATTAACAACCCGATCTAACTTCATAAGAAAATCGCAAACGTAGAAATAAGCTTATAATCATCATTCTTTTCTTTCGCAATTTTGGTATTATACAATTAAACATAGTTGATCAATGCGTTTATCTCCGTAACACATACGTATCTCCAATGCATCATACTAACTTCAATATATGTTCTGTTGTACAATGAAGGTAATTTCTAAATTAGGTATGTTGTAAACACTTTATTATTTGAACGATTACATTTTATTGCCTAGTTCTATTTATTTTTTTTGGTCGTAGACAATGTCTGTGTTATTTCTAGCGTACTGAGCCCAGTATTTTAATTAAGTCGTAAACCTGGAGCATCGCAATGCCTAAGCCAACGACAATAAAAGATAATGTCAACAGCGCAGTGAACACCACTCATTTTATGACTGGTTTATTTCACAGCCTTCTGCGTGAAATTCTTTCGAAAGTGCTTTCAGCCTTCAAGTCGTAGATGAGATATAAACTGATATAAAACGTCCAATATTGGTGACAAGTTTCTAATACTAAAGACTTCGCTACTGTTGGTATATATGTTGTTGCATCTTAAATTTAAATGTAAGAACTAATGAACCGCCTAGCGACCGGGAGGTCATGGGTTCGATCCCCACTGTGGGAGCGTTATTTAGATCTCTCCCATATACACCAAGTATTGGTTCTAGTCCAAGGAAACGGACTCGAGAGTGTTTCAAATAAGCGTTAGGCTTTCGATGCAATCGTGCTAAAATAAATAGGTTTATCGGGTACACGTTATTTGTTTTGTGATGATTACGTAGTTTAACATTACATATTGAAAAGTACTATATAAAATACTTTCATCGTAAATTCACGCAATTGTTAGTAGTATTTACACATAGTACAAACATGTATGGCACATAAATTAAGCAGTTAATTACGAAGACTCACGATCTCTATTTATATTATGTACTCGAAGTTATGTAAAACACGATTTACCAAAACGTCCATGTTCGTTTTTATTAGCAACCAGTATTTGAGATTCAGAAAGTAGAGCATTGGCTACATTGACCTTGTTTTGATCTATTTAATGAAACGTCGCGGAAATTACTTGCAATGAGGATGAACATTAAAGGTTTTATTGCGTTCATTATGCGCGCATCTGATACAAAATGTATTATGATTGAATCTCGTATCTAGGATTAACTCCATAAACCTTATAAGTAAATGTGTCGTTTTCTGAGAAAACTGGGCAAAATGCTTGTGCGTAAATTGTCATCCCAGATTAGCCTGTGCTGTCCGCATTAGACTGCACAGGCTAATCTGGGATGACACTTTATGCACATGCATTTTGTCCAGTTTTTTCAGAACATGACACAAATGTTCAAGTCAGATACCGGCTCACAATACAAAAAGTACTTTTATCCAAAATATAAATAAATAATCTAGTCATTTTGTAGATGGCATTTATTTGACCTTTTATGTCGACCGACATAGGAAGGACTTTATTACACGTTAATGTTATATATAAGATATAGGGCGGATTTAATTTTGAACTCAATTCTGTCCTCAATAATGCTACCGGTACACTACCGGCATTAGGTTTAGTTTTATGTAAATACTTCGTTTGAACTTGGAAAGTGTCGTGCAGGGAACGTAATTAAAAGATATTTATTTAAAATTCGGCAACGTTGTCAACAAATCTACGGGTTTAACGTATTAACTGTGCGGGAAAACGTACTCATTTAAATAAATAAGTTCATTTAAATAACTTCCACTAAATAGTACGATGTTGCGTTTATTAATTTCAAATTTTCCAGCTACTAAAGATTTAAATAGGGTAATAAAACAATAGACATGAAGAACAATTAATATGCGAAAACTTTTTTTGACAATTAAATCAATTTGAAGATGATATCACATTGAAAAGCTCGTGATGCCGAGTCCAATGATCTAAAAACTTTATTTTGCACGTTGTTATTATTTTTAATTTATCGATATTAAAAATACGGTTATGTATATAATAGACATCTAGTAGTGTTCTGAATATTGAAATTATACCAGCGTTAGCGAGGAATGTTTTCGTAGATTTTTTCTATTCTAGGATTATGTCATGAAATGTAGTTATATATATACTGCACAGGCTAATCTGGGACAACTCTTTACGCACATGCATTATTCCCAGTTTTCTCGGAACGCGACTCGTATGATCACAATACTCGATAAATATTAAAAGCGATGATAGGATTATAAATTATCCTCAATATTTGCTTCTGACTTTACTCAAATGAGAATAAGACTAAATACTGCAATAATTCAAAAGGTACATACGATTTAATTCTGATTAATCTATTAAACTTGGTATGCAATACATATGTTCGTTAGGTTTACGCACAACATATGTATCAGAGGTCAAGAGTCTGGTTAACCCATTTAAGCCTAGCGTCTAGTAAAAATGCCTTGGCAAACAACGTAGACCCAGATGAGACGCCGCATGATGCGGCGTCTCATCAGGGTCTGCGCTGTTTGCTTAAAGGAATTTTTGTAAGAAATATTCTAACTATAGATATAAATATACTACACATCCCTAATTTTGGAAATAAATTGATCTAATTAAGAAGGATGGGAGAGTCCACTAGGCATTGATGGTTTAATGTTAAACAATTTCTAAGTCAGGAGAGTCGCTTGCTTTGATATGATGTATACATTCTTAAACAAACAAATTCTTAAAATTGTCATCTTGCCGATATTAAATAAGTTTCTTTAAGTATTCGAACAAAACCGGTTTGATCGAATTGTTTGATTCAATGTTTCCTTCGTACCAAATATCAAGAATTAACATCGAGAGATTCGTAATCTTTAAAAATAGATCACTGTTTTTAGAAGTGAATGCCCTGATAAAACATGTTAGCAACAACTGCTTATGCGCGTCACTGAATTCATACACGTCAGTTAAAGTCAATCAATTATACGGAGACAAAAATGTCAAGACACCAACACTCACGTGCGTCACTAGCCTCTACGTCGGCTATGTTTACAACGGGACACGCTTCGCTAGTTATTCAGTGCGTTTTTCAAACGTCAGAACTACTAAACAAATTAATGTCACTGTTTTTCATTGCGTATACAGCGATGTTAAAAGGACATGTCCTAGCAAACGTCGCATTGTTGAACAAAACAACATTAAATTTACATGCTAAAATAGATCTAGAACATGGCACGTTTATGGACGTTAAGTTCCATTAAAGCAAACTCACATCAACATTCCTCGCGTAGAAAAGTGGCAAAAATCTCGCACAATTAACAACTTTTCTCCTCTCTCTCATCCTCTTTTCATCAACAGCATCGTTATCTTCAATATTATAATTAAACTCATGGTCGTCTTTTTGTTGTTAGTTACACAACTCACCGTCATAATACTCTCCGTCAACGTTAGCGCCTCCATCATAATCCTTCTGCTAACGCTTCCACCGTGCATATCATCATTTGTTTTCAGCGTAAAGTCTGATTTGTTTTTGGTAAATTGTAATATTATTGACCAAATTGATTTCACACAAAGTGCTCCAAGATTTCGAACCTTCTTTGATAGTGACTGCACATGTTTATTATAACCTTTAATTATTTACAATGCGCAATTAATCACAAAATGTGACCTATGCAAACCTCACTTAGTCACATAATCTGACCTTTACATGACAAACAATGCTCTATTGCTAATTATATGTGACATTTACAGATGACGCTTGAACATTATGTTTGTTTTTAAAGTATGAGGGAACATAAGATATGCAACCAATCACTTGCAAAGGAATGTTTTCCTTGTTCACAGGCGACCCATGTTGCAGAAGATACCTGGCTGGTGTAGAACACTGGATACTATGTCCTGCATCTTGATAGACATCCTTTTTTATTTTTTAAATACATTTAATACTAAATTATTAAAGTCCTTTGCTGTAATTGAAGTGTATGTCCAATTTGAAGAGTTCGTGTAACTAAATAAATATAATTTGATTGATTTACTAAAACATTAGACACAAGTGAATGTGAATAGATGCTAGTGAACAACTACGTTTAATAATAGCATTTATATATTCGATTCATTTTATTGAGACGATTTGAATGCCATAGGTTACATATTACCATACAGCTGACGACATTGCCCAGCAATCTGTAGTTGTGTTCTTGTACAACATATATTATATTTTATTTTGTACAACGCAAATGGTGTTTGTTTATTTATTTTTATTTCAACCTTTAAAGTGAGACTGCACGATTTTATATATGTGTTAAATTGTAATACATGTATATTGATATAAATATGTTACAATAACACAAAATAGGCAAGAAAAATTATACATTGAAGACGAATTTCATAAAATGCAGCAAAGACAAGTAAGCGCCCCGAGCCGATTGTGACGAAGATATTTCGTACATATTTTCCTACAATAACCATTCGTCTTTTTATTATGATCGGAGTTAGTGTTCGTGTGTCGTTTAATAGATGTCGTTGCAGGAAATTAAAATGATCCGTAAAACAAAATTGTGTCTTTGTGTCGTATGAACGAATCTGCACTTACTAAATTTAGATTCACATCGTACATGCATGATAAACATGCTGGCGAATTCGACTGTACAGACATTTTCGATTTCAGAATTAAATGTCTGGCTTATTTCGCATTTTTCGACGCATGTTCTTCTTAACTTTTATTTTAATTTATATTGAAATATATGTATAATAAGTTTGTTTACACATTTTATATTAATTCAGAAATATTTGACAAAATCGTGCAGTCTCACTTTAAATATTGACATTTCTTTNGTAGTAAAGCTTCCCATAAAGTTTCATTGAATTCCGGTCATTAGTTGCTGAGAAATAGCCCGGACAAGAAACGCACGGACGAACAGACGAAGCGGCGACTATATGCTCCCATAATAAAGTACACACAAATATTTCCTTTTATGACATGCCGCACCTTGTTTTCTATGTAAGATACTCATTAAGAATATGTTCTTAAACACGTGTAATAAAGCTTTTTGAGCTACTTCATCGGCTACATTTTGTTTGATTAACCAAATTCTTATTTTTCTGAAATGACGTTGCAATGTCAAGTTACGTCCAGAAATATAAGCATTTTTTTTTGTTTTATCATAATATTTTTGTAGACATTAATGTTCTTTAATTGCTTATTTAAAAGCATGTGATAAAAAGATCCGAGAGGCGCTGTCAGTTTATGCCATGATTTACTAAACTCTAAGAGAACTCGCCATTTGCTCGCTAACGTACACAGAATTTCTTAAATGGTTTAACCAAATATGGTACGAAATAACACCTCGTTTAAGATCATTTATATCTAATAACAGTTTAAATAGTGATGAAATGTGTATTTATTTATTGAGTGGCATAATAAGTTATTTTACTACCATGAACTACCATTAACTGCCATTAAAACCAGTTCACTATGTAGATTTTTAATAGGCTACCGTATAACCAATAAGATAATCGGACTAAAAAAATGAACACTCTTAAAAGCGCTTTAACAATATGAACTTTCATGTAGTTTATTTACATTTATTTAATCACTCATCCACAAAAACGTTTACAATTAAAAATAACAATACAATTAAATAAATATTTAATATTCTGAAGCACTTATTAACAACACAATATCATAGAAAATAATGTTTATTTTCCCAAGATTTAGGCGACAGATTCTATGGGAAATGTTGATATGTCAATGCGAATTTCGGGAGAATTATATGCACTTCCATATCCGGTATCAGACGACAAGCTTCTTCCATAGTCACATTCCAGGTTACTTATTTTCTTTTCAACGACACAATGCTCGTCCGATTGTGGTGGAATGTTTATATCTAGTTTTCCTGTAAGTTTTCTTACTACTTGAGAATTCTTTGGGTTTGCATTTTCATTGTTATTTATTACCATTGTCTCGTTCAACTCATTCAAATATTCCGTTGTTACACATGGATCAACGTTTAGTGTTGATGTATTGTCTTTAATTATGTCGAGGGAGGCATCTTTCATTATATCTGTTTTGCGCGTGTTTACCGATTTTTTACGCGGATTGAAAAGAACTGAGATCTTTCTCTTGTTGTCATTTTGCTGCTGAGTAGTTTCAATTTTTGCTACTGGTGTCGGTTTCACAATCTTTTCTTTATGTTTCACGGAAAGTGCATAAACCAGCCTTTCTGTAAATAAGTAATCATCACGTCTAATGTAGGTAAAAGTCTTTATGCACCGTTTGAGATCACGTGGTAGACTGTCTTCCGGTATGTCCTCCATCATAACTATAACAAGATGGCGCTTCTTTTCCATGATGCTTTGCCTAAAGGCTTCTTGAAATTCATACAGACAGTATTGACTTTTCAGAAAGTGGTTTGAAAGTAATATAATTGTGTGTCGGCTGGTTTCGACACTTTTAGAAACATTGTCAAAAATGGTTTTCCCTGGCACAAAGTCTCTGTGATGCAGACAAAATTTGAATTTAATTGCGTTGGGTTTATCGTCCGGAGTTGATTCCAGATCTTCAAAAAGTTTCTCCACATGTTCTTCCTCATTGCTGCTGTAGCTGACAAAGGCGTCATATTTCTTGGTGGAGTCGAAATTCGCTCTTGTCCTACATGGAACGATAATGTTGAACCTCGTGAACAGAATTATCGTTATCTCCTGCCGATATTTCAAAACCACAATCAGAATAATGGTGATGATGATAACGGAAACGCTTAGCACGATCACAGGACCTACAAAGTATTCCACTTCCGGTACACATGCCTCTTCCTCAGTTAAGGTCAATAACTCTCGGCCAAGCAAGGTAGACGGGTTATCGCACTTGAGTCTACCGATATAAGAGTAGTCTGTCAGGTTTGATATGGAAACATGGCGCCCTGCTTTGATGTACCTGAGGACCTCTCTGAACTTCTCCGAACAGTTGCAGCTTATCGGGTTATTGCTGATATCAATTAGCATCATTGGCATCTCCTTGAATCTGTCCATGTCCTCCACGGTAAATGTCGTTATGTTATTGAACTGCAGATTTATTGTTGTCAGCTGATCAAGCCTGTTATGCAAAGGTATCTGAAACTTGTACAACTTTGAAATCTTGTTATGAGAGAGATCGAGAAGCTCCAATTTTGGAAATTTCGTGGACCACTGAAGATGTTGATCCTGAAGAACATTGATATAGTTGTATGACAAGTTATACTCTCGAAGTTCCATATAACTCGCCCTGTCCGTAAGCAATTTCGTATGGTAGATTGAGCGGCTTTCGCTCAACCCTTCGTCCATCCTTAGCAGTCTTTTGTAGGCGCAAATAAAGTTCACATTTTGAGCATCCAGCACTAACGTCTGGCCCACATCAGTAAGCGAAAGCTTGGACATCATTTCGTCGTCAGCGTCGTGTATAAACTCGTAGGAGGTGTTTCGGTCTGAGAGATATTCGATGGTGTCTTCGTGAAAGCAGTCGAACTCTTTGTTAATATTTCGAACGTTTAAGGTTATGTTTATGAACCTAGCAACAGAAATCTTCATTACGTTGTTCCGAATTTCTGAATACCTAAGCGTGTCTGGAATTTCACTGAGCACAGAACTGTTGTATTCTGTGAGGTAGTCGTCAAGCACACAGTTCGTGATGGTCATCTTGTACAACCGTGGTGCCTTCATTGGATATGGCATTGAGATAATGCTCATTGACGCACAGTTTATTACTAGACAAAAGACGGTGTCGTTGTATCCATCCATCATCACTCTTAAATCGGTCAACTTCCAAACACCAGAAAACGGGTATGTTACTTCACAATGAATCGTTATTAATGGAGTGTAAGAGGTGAATTTAGATTCAATATAATCTCCTTTATGTAGTACGCAGAAGTCTTTCCAAAGTGCTGGTAGTTCGATTCTAGCTGAACCGCCTGCTACGTCCGAATCTGCTATTTCCGTACGAGTATTTCTTTCCACGGTCCTTAAAGTCATGTGCGTTGACCCCGGCGTTAAGTTCATTTTTGACGACTTAGTTACGTTACGTGTCGGTCCGACTTCTGTAGTTGTGTTGCCGTTTTCACTAGAATCTGCTACTTGGGTTCGATCAATTGTGTTCGCGTTCCCTGATGTCAGTTGCTCAACACTTAACATAGGTGTCTCTGTAACGTCTCGCGTTGGTACGGCAACAAGTGTCGTTTTATCAACGTCATCAGAAATAGAAACGTTTTCATTATTAATTTTCCTTATCGTAACATTATCACTTTCAGCTACCCCGATATTGTCTAATATTTGTCCATGAACGAACACAACAACAATACACTGTAACATCAATAACGTTCCTTTCCCATTCAACGCCATTTTAGGTATGAATGCTTCGCTATTTTTGTCAAGCGACAGCGTAAACCGTAAGCTATACTCAACGAAAAAGATATTGCTGTCACAATATCGCCCGCGGCTATGCCTGACGTCGACGTGTATACAGTTAAGGTTGAGTGCGCTTAACGTCAATGAATGATTAGTTTAATAAGCAATTAATTGTGCAAATTATTCAAGTGTTTAGGGAGTGTCAGTTTTGTTGATGAATTGACATAAAATATTGCGTTAATATTGTTTTATTTTCTAATACATACTTTTAACCAACAACAAAACAGAAACGTTATGTTTTATGGTTAACAGTCGGAAAGCAAGATAGAAAATAATCAGGAAAATATGAAAGTTTATTTAGATTAATAAATAATATTCGAAATACTTATCATGTAAATCAGATATTTTTCTAATATTTAGTGCATGTTCTATAAACGTCAAGATATACAAAATGTCACAGTTGAATTGCTTTAAGCACATATATATATTCAATAAACCAAAATAAAATTTATAAAGTACTTAATATAACGTGTATTAGTGCGTATGATATACCTCATTAACAACATGTATGTGTTGCTTGATTAGAACAGGAAGAAAGTTAAATTATATGTCGAAAGTATAATAATGAACTAGAACGACTTATAATTCCACGCAGCCTTTACTATTAATAACAAACATATATCGAGTTTTCAACATAGTTTAAAATCAGAAACCGGACGAATTAACGGTCTTTAGACTACAAAATATGACCAAATGTAGATACAAACTATAAGGTAAAGGTCTTTTTCATTATAGTGTCACCCCTATTGAAAGGGCCAGCCAATCTGACTTATGAGACACTTTTTTCCGTGTATACCATGTACCTCCCAACTCCTATCACTATGCTTGGCGCCAGGCGGATAGAAGTCGGTAACCATTCATGTTTAAAGCTCGCGGCTCACGAGCCGGCCTAATCGGAACAAGTCCCATGACAAACATCCATCCTTAGACAAACGCTCCCCATGGGGCTCGAACCTACGCCCTCCCGATCCCGAGGCGGACGCCTTATCCACTAGGCCACGGCGAACTATAAATACACATGGATAACGGTCATACAAATAAGAAAATTAAAGTATTGTTTCCAATTAAAATCATTTCAATCCGCAAATATATGTGTTCGAAATTAACAGGAATCAACCGACACAAAATTTGATCAAGCTCGTCTGATAAAACTTTTTTAAGTATTATATTCGGCCTTTTGAGATATAACACAATTTTTTGAAGAAACAATAACCAGCAAAACGTAACGTTGTTCATGTTTGGTTTTGCTATTTTTATTACATTACTATCAAGAGAGAATATCCAACAAGACTTCATGACAACGTATTATTGTTCAACATTTGTAACTAATTTCGAGTCTCCGTATTTTTATCAACGGCAACAAGTTGTGTCTGGCCGGTTTTATTGGCGTTCGATTCCAACTGCCATCAAACGGTCTTAACGTCGCACTGTCTAAAGCTAGTCTTTGATTAAACCCTGGTACTTTACACGAGGTTTTAAATAAGAATTACGTATTCGTATTAAAGGAGAAAAAGAACAAAAATAATTAAACTGGAACATTCTGAAACGTATATATTTTTTTTTCACTTAATGCACCATGAAATCGGATTAACCTTTTCCCGTTAAATATAGCCTACATGTAAGAGTTATTGAACGTGTGCGGTTTTACCAGATGTGCAGGAATGTCTTGCCCACGCTTTGTAACATATGTGGCGTTATTCAGATTATTACAACGTATATGCCTGCTTTAAGAATGCTTTGATCTTACTATTTTACTTATTTCGTATTGTGATAAAAATGTAACATATTGTTATGTGATGCAACATATGCAAGCAAGTAAACAAATAAATAATGTACTTTCGTTTAAGAGCATATTATTTTGATCAAAAGTTTTTGATCGATAGGACGTTTTGCTGGTTAAAGGAGTGTTTTATTGGGAATATTCCAAAAATATTTCCCAGCATCATTAACGATAACGGATATTAAGTTTAATAATCTTTATACATTTCTCATCATTTTTAAATACATACAACTGATGACGTGGCCTTTTTCTAGGACACAAACATAACGTTTTAAATTCAGGAAACACGTGAAACCATTCATATATGCGGTTTTAAGTGTGTGACAAATCAAATTCTTTCCACATGTTAAAGGGGCCGTCCAACAGATTTTGGCATGTATTGGAGCTTGTCATTAAATGCTTTAAATGCTTTATATTGATAAATTTAAACATTTGAACTAAAAATCTTCAGTAAAAAAAAAACAAGAATACAATTAAAAAAAAAAAGTAACCCTCAACAGGGCTGGAACCACTGACCCCTGGATTCCTGGAGTCCCGGAGTAAAAAGATACCCGCCTAGACCACTCGACCATCCACGCTCATGTTTGTACGGGATGTATTTTTTTTAGCTATATAAGCAATCCTCGTAGTTTCCCAAAATATCGTTTCGCGTCGATACGACGCTTTATCTGTTGGACGGCCCCTTTAAGACAAGGATAGTTTAAGACAAACCTGCAGGCGTTAACACTAAGTCCGCGCTTGGTCCATTAACTTCCATTTTTATGCTGATTCAGAATTAATTGCATGGTTTCAGCCTTTTGCGTAGTATGACTTTTATATTGCCTCGGACGCACAATGACGTACTGTTGTTTGCGGCTTAGTACTATTATACCGCTGGGTAATTTATGGGACATGTTTTCTTTCTGAAACCTATAAATATTTTTTGCAAAATGTTTTGTGATATTTTTCAAGTAATTCGTTCATTAGGTTTTTGTTATTTTTCGTTTATCTAAGTAGTGCACTCTCAAAATGTATCGGCCATCCATAACTAGTCAACTCTTCGTGGTGTTGCTGTAAGAGAAACTTCACATTTCATTCAATCTATACCAAATTATACACACGTATATCCATACAATCTGAAGTTATACCAAAAATAAATAAAATAATTGACAGAACCACATGCCTGTATGTAGTCCATATTGGACTATGACTACTTTAACATGAAAATACCTATATAACACATTGACTTTCGTTCAAATCCTATTCGAACATGTACATATGATAAATGTTGTAAGAACATCTATGTCTAACAATATATATTATCATCGATTAAACAATCAAAAGTTGGAACGGACAGTGAAATGTACACTTTAAAAAACCACGTATTTCAACGAATTAGAGTAATGTTACGCGTTGAGAACTCAACGCGTATGTTATGTTTTTAGCAATTTGTGCCATGCATCGTTTGCTATGATTTCAGAACACACATGTAGCTTTCTTTGCTGTGCTGTTCAAAATTGTCCCTTATGTAATGCTATATGCTACAACTTACGCATGTTGATACTCAATAAATTCTCACAGTAAGACTGAACAAATAATCATTTAAGTAAACGACAATTAAAATACAACGTTTGATCGGAGATGTTGGTCGATGCTGTTATTGTTAGTGCGAACGCGAATAATTTTAATTAAGTAAAATATTATAATATAAATCATAGATATGCATGTTGACACGAAATATTTTTCCTAGGTTTCCAAGTTACTAACTATTGGTTATGTCTGTTTACTCTTATAAAGCGTTGCAGTGAAGGTGAACATGAATTTAAATATGCGCATTTTATCGTGGTTATTTCCTTTTATATAGAAAATACTAACTCTTTTATTTAATTATAGTACTTGAAACTGACAATATGGACATTAAAGATGAGTTCAAGCGAAATATACTGAAATACAATTGTTGTATAATATAACTGAGCTAACAATTGAACCGCGTCTTGCGAAAATGGGTATTATGCAATATTCGACCCCTGAAGCTCCAGACGCATTTTGGCATAAGACCCATTTTCGCATTACGCGATTCAAATTATAATTATGTAAGCCGTCATTGATTATTAAAGTAAGTTTATTTACTGAAATCCTTAGTATATTGATGTGCGCGTTGTCGTGATATGAATCGGCTATTGTATTTAAATGTGAGTTATGAATCGGCTATTGTATTCAAATGTGAGTTATGATTCGGCTATTGTATTTAAATGTGAGTTATGAATCGGCTATTGTATTTAAATGTGAGTTATGAATAGGCTATTGTATTTAAATGTGAGTTATGAATCGGCTATTGTATTTAAATGTGAGTTATGAATAGGCTTTTGTATTTAAATGTGAGTTATGAATCGGCTATTGTATTTAAATGTGAGTTATGAATCGGCTATTGTATTTAAATGTGAGTTATGAATCTGCTATTGTTTTTAAATGTGAGTTATGAATCGGCTATTGTATTTAAATGTGAGTTATGAATCGGCTATTGTAATTAATTGTGAGTTATGACGATAGGCTATTGTATTAAAATGTGAGTTATGACGACATATGTTTATGGTTTATTAATATTGTCAGTAAAGAAATACAATGTAGACTGTTATTAATATCCTAATCAACAACTCACAAAATCATCAATGAGCCCATAAAAAAGACTTTAAACATAAGACATCCCGTCCTTAATATTCAAATCAACTTCATTTTAAAGTTAAAACATTGCCAGAAATGGTGTTATGAAATATAATGTATTGATATATGAAACGTTGTGCAACCACTGGTTTATAAACCTGACAAGTATTTGTAATTTTGTTTTGATATTCAAAAAGTCACCTTTGTTAAAGGAAGGCAGGTATCATACACACACTTACTGTAACCTACTTTTATGGATGAGTAGGGGTAACGTGAAACTACGATGTTCGTTTGAAACATGTCGAGACGAGCAAGTTATCAATAAACCGCAAGACATGAGGTACATCTTGTCCGGAAAACCTTCATCATGACTATAGTTGACCTAGTTTAACCTCTAAGTGTGACATTGACATTTTACACTTGGATCAAGTCTTAAGACGGAAAAGTCGTTTCAATAAGGCGATAATTGTGGCAAGTTAGTTTACAATTTCCGGTTGAATGACAAGCGGACTCAGTCGTATACGAACCGCGCACTGCCAGAGGACTTATTATTTAAACGAACAGCAACTTTTATGAATATCACACATATGTTAATTACGTAAGTAATATCGTTGTCTATAATCAGATGCAAAACTGAGGTCAGAATGCTGGAACATCAGGCTATTGTTTATGTACCACATGTCACTTTTAGAAACCACACAGGAACACAGTTGTTTTTCTGGGAATAACATTAACCATAATCCGATTATTCTTATTCGTTATGTAATAGTCAGACCCCGTTCATAATTGTGATTGTGATAAGCTCTTTTTTTATAGGATTTGTAATCAACCTTGAATAGAACAACACGAGCATGGTATAAATCAGTTCAGAACAATCTATCAATCCGCCTTTCGGTTGTTTATCGATTGTTTGCCGCTAATTGATTGCTTTATGCAACGATGTTGTATTGTTAACAGCTGAAATAAAACGCCCATATGTGGTTATTTATTACTTATTTTGATTGTCTACAAGTCAATACTTGTCACTTTCTTACATAACACTAGCAATATAAAAGCGCTCATAATCTCCGCCAAAGCATATACTTCATGTTCTAAACGCATCTATACTCAGTTTCATATCCAGTAGGGATAACACTAATTAGACACAAAAAGATAATCACTATTTCATTCTATATTGCGCCTTAATAGGTTGTTTTTTTTTCATAAAATTGTTTGTAGCATGAAGAAAATGAAGTCCATTTATAAAATATACTTTGAAAAACCTATTAAAGCGGAATATATCAGGAAAGAGTGATTAAATTTGCATTAGTCAATTATAGATTACGTAAGTGAATTGGATTCAATTAATATAAAAAAAGTTATTTAAAGTAATGTCATGTTTATCTGCTATTAAATTTATGAAATACCTTTTTTGTTTAAAGCACAGATATAAGGAAAATATTTGTCACATACATCACCCCCGGAAAACCAATCTGATATAAACAATTCGACCTGCTTGGAAAAGTTTCCGATAAATTTGGCTGAATTTCGGTATGGTAAGTAAATCCAGTTTTATAATTGTTTAAAGGCATTTTTGAATTAAAATAACGTTTGTTTTATAGAAAGGAGGTATTATCATGTATGTTAGAAAAATCCTTGATATTATTGTTCAAGATTTATTGAAATATGGCTATTTGAAGTCGACGATGCAGGAATTTGTCCCCTATTTAGCACTTTATTTACAAATTTCTTTAAAGGTATGCCAGTGAAAAAGTTTTTGCACCGAAAATGATATCAACCAATGTCCCCCGAGTAACATATCCGCCAGGGTTTCTAAACAAAAATCGTATTGGTGGAGATATTCGACTTTACATTCAACATGTTAATGGAAAAATGATATGACCATGTGCAGTGCCAAAGTTGTCAAGATATGTAAAGATATGCTTTATTTACCAGGAACTTGTATACAATTTTATACAAGGATTGTTCTGTTTTTTTACGTTACAAATTAAATGGAATACAATTTCCCCACGACAACTTTGACACAATAATATAATGAATGGCATCGATCTCTTTTGTTCAAGTAATAGTAATACTTTTCACTGAATAGTCGATAATCACTTTCAAGGGCAACACAATGCCAGTGCAACAAAACCAAACGTACTAATGTGTTTTTTTTTCCAATCAGGGAATTGATTCGGTAAAGTACACCGTTTCCTTGTTTTCATTATCGATGGTTTTATTATCTCTCTGATGATAAATATGAATCAGTATAACGACCACATAATTATCGATTCAACGCTTCCTGTTATATCTCAAGAGGTATACTATAGATTATAAACTGAGCCCAAACCTGACCAAAACATGATATACTATATGTTTTAAATTTATTTATGATTCTCCAACGCCATATTTAGTAAATTTTTTAAAATAAAATTATTGGTTTCAGTTGCAGCAAACTACAGTGTGTTAATGTATGAGCAGGATTTGAAAACCAGTTGTTCCGCTAGCAAGATCTTGCATTGGTTTGTGGATAAACCTGAAACGGTACGTATGATGCAACATTATCGTAGTTCTTTTACAATATATGTTGAATGGCATTCTGTTTGTTTTTATTGGACATCAGACAATACATATTTACGTCACTTATTCAAAGATGTCGGTACATGGACACTTTCAGTTTTTATGCAGCCTTAAAGTGTACTCTTTTTTTTAAAATTGCACTCGAGAAAAATTATTTATAAATATTGAAGCGGTTAATGTAACAAGCTTCATTCACTCATCAGAACAAATTGAAAAACGGTTTTTGTATGAATACTTTTATAGTACACGATATATATATATATATTACCGCGTGAGTTTACATAACAATCATCCGCATATGTTTGATAAAATAACAAGGCAAACGTGATGTGGCGTCAGAAATTGGTGTGGTTATATGACATTGAGAACTACTTTATAGTGCATCATAGTGCAACACGAATGCACTTGCTCGAAATTCATTATGTCACTGCATGTGAAGGGACATGCTGTAATTGCAAATGTTTTTGTTATTAACAGAATGTTGATGACAAACACAAATAATGAAACGCGTTGGTTGGCCGTATTTCGATTAGTAATAGACAGGTTATGAGTGTTGATTAACTGTAAGCCATTGTAATAAACCATTGGCAAATTGTTGCTTTTTACAAAGCATGTTTACGACAAAGGCAAGTAAAGAAACTTTTTGGTTGACATACGTAATGAACGGTTCGTGACAACAATACAGATATTTTTAAACGTGTAAAGGCAATGCTAAATGTATATGAAAAAAACAAAGATGCACTAGACCACAGGTCTGAAGGTCTCATTAAGAGAACGCTTGCCATGTCCTTCTTCGTGAGACCTGAACCATAAAAACTTGCATGTGTTGATCACGAATTACTGACACGTTGAATGATGGTTCATATAAATTTGTGGAAAGTTTGTCCATATATTTCAAATATGTACACTGTAATATTATTTTCTGTTAAGTTAAAAACCCAAACAAATCGGCAAAGTAACAACCGTAAGATTTCTTGAACTAAAAGGGGAGTGCATGGTACATCATATAAAAGAAAAT
Source organism: Dreissena rostriformis (assembly GCA_007657795.1). NCBI lineage: Eukaryota > Metazoa > Mollusca > Bivalvia > Myida > Dreissenidae > Dreissena > Dreissena rostriformis. The sequence continues at coordinate 112,091 of VMBQ01002751.1, forward strand.
ATAAGAAATATGTTTTGCATGCTCTCAGTTCATGTTGATGTGCACGTATTGTAGGATTGACAGACATGCCACGTCTTACTAACATTCTGTGAGATCCGGTTTTTTCTGTTTGTCATACACGTTCGACAAGACAATTTATCTTGGATTCCTGAGATGACATTAGTGAACAAGAAAAAGGAAGGTACATAATTATGTTTCCACTAGACAAAAAGTTGGCTGAACATAAGACTACCGCACAGATTATCATTAACTTAGTTTTCCCATGCAGACATATAACATCCACACGATATAATCTAACATGCCTTCTCATGCAAACACGTTACACGCTCCTGACATGGTTTAACATGTATATGCACACAAAATATCGCACAGACAAATGAAATACATACGACATCTCACGAAGTAAAGATAATACGTGTAATACAAAACTGTTTAAAACATCGTGCCTTAACGGTTGACCAATTTTCTACATAATCAAAAAATTTAAACTGAAATTAATGTAAACATTTATAAATCTGGGATAGTGTTTATATATAATTGTTTGTTGTTGCTTTTTATATGCATTTCAATAGTCGTTTGAAAAAGCATGATTCAACTAAACATAAAGTTTTATTACAGCTTTAGTTTCAGTATAAGTTTATTGGAAGAATCAGCATTACATGCATTTGGTCACATAATATAACCACACAAATTTTTCCAAAAAATAACATGAATTCATTATTTAATGAATGAGTAAATAAATAATTGATGTAGATAATTATTGTTATCTACAAGCAACATAATAAGTAACTAGCAATGTTATTATTTCCTTTTAACATAGCAGTGTCAATATATTTAACAAAAACGTTTAGGAACCATAGATATTTACATGTTGACAGTGTAAAACAAATGGATAACCTTATACTTATTTCTTAAATTTCGAGATCGCAAACATAACAAATAATAAGTGAAATTCTGATTCAACCATGTTATTGCTTCGCACTTTCTTCGATTGTCGATTAATTGCTTATTAAAGTATACGTGCTTGTTGTTTGCCACTCAGTTGACAATGAACTGTTACTATTACTCAAACAATTGCTAGTTGGGCCGATGTGAATATCTTTTCAGGTGGTTGTTAACACCCTTTAAAACTAACAATTGGAACCTTATTCTTAATATAAGGATACATTTTAATTGGTAGTTTAATAAAGGGAATATAAGCTTCATTTTGTTTAATCGTCCGTTTGTCCGTTCTATCATTTGTTATATCACATCTTTTCTAGTCAAATATATAAAGCAATCGAGCGTGACTAGCATCTTTAATTTGTTGAATTGCGTAATTTCGTTTTATCGCAATTTGTTTTATTGCGTTTAGAGTGTTTATTTGTTGTTGGACTCGTAAAATATCTTCAATGTATTTGGACAATATCTAGTTGGAATCTGGGTAACGTGTTTTCAAAAACTAGGTCAGTACATCAAATCTGAAAATATATAGAGGCCGAGTTTTAATCTTGGTTACAAGCGTTAAAAAACTAGGTCACCCCGTTAAATCTTAGAAAAACCTGGTTACCACAATAGCCATACATTAAGATTTTCTAACATGTGAGACAACTCTTATAAACATTGAGTATAGTATTGACTCATTTACTCACCCTGGACTGCAATGAGATTCATGTCTTTTATTTTTAATTGTGTGTTTCATTTGTATTTTATCAGCATTGGAAGTTCGATTATGTTTTTTCCTTCTTTTGTAGAAGGCGGATTATACAAGTTGCACTGTCCTTGAGTAGACCTGTGCAAAATGTCCTATCTCAGTCCCAACTTTGCCATATATTGATCGATTTTGAAATCACTTTGCATCAATGTCGAACATGATAAGACAACGTTTGGTGTTTAGCACCTGTCTCTCCACTTCAATGGTCAATGTCCCACTTGGTTGTGAAAGTTCAAAGTTGGCAATAACACAGATTGTTTGAACTGTAATAAGAGCCATACATTTTTCCTGTTACTATAAGTTCGTACCTTCTATCAGGGTCTTCAACAATTGGTGTCCATAAACTTAGGTGAGCGCATAAGTGCCATCATGTTTTGTTTTTCTCTTTTTTTTCCACATTTATATATTGCCCTTTTCATACAGTATGTGCATTCAGGGACGCTTCACATTTTCCCCTGATCACTGGGTCATAAGTCGTCCGTTAACATCTTGACGCAGAATGAAGCCACGGCACATTGGCTTCTTTCCCTCACAGATACCCCTTTATACACCTGGGTGGAGAGGAGCAAATGCGGGATAAATTTCTTGCTCAGAAAAATTCCAGTGGTCAGGGCGGGATTCGAACCAGGGACCTCTCGATCTCTAAGCCAGCGTCCTACCATTAGACCACTGCTCACACAAAAGTGTTCATATTGTATTTGTTTTCCATCTTTTCTGATTCATAGTTTTTATAAGGTTCAAGGATGATTGCAATTTATTCACGAATGTTTTGTGCAAAAAGTCAGATTTACCAGAGAGCTTATATTATTTAAGTGGAAAAATAAACGCCAGTTTGATATTTTTTAACCACACTAAAAATGTACGCCTTAGTGGTTTAATTGTCAAAGAAATGCCTCAACGTTATTGTAATATTTTAATGATTTCATGAGTACTGTTCTTCTAAAACATAAGTTATGTAGTATAATGACGCAAATAAGCCATCAAAGGTTCACATGCGAAAATGTCACAATACCAAAAACCATTAGTTTCATTAAAAAAATAAACATGAATGACAAAATAATCTCTCAATAAATGTTAATAAATAATAAAAAAAACTTAAAAATTCATAAACAATCAAATATTAATACATATTAGAAATTAACATTAAACATGTATAACCATGTATACAATGATGACATGGAGTCATACTACTACTCACAGTAATCCGAATTAATATTATAGACAGTGGTCATATCTTCTTGCTTTAAATCTGTATAATCTTTAGATCATTAAATTTTCTTTTTTTAAATTTAGTTTATTTACTTGTTAATTACAAGCGATAAACTGTATGCTTTTTTCCTGGCCTAGATATGAACTTCTATTTCTTAATAAGCAATTCAAAGCAAAAATGGTAATTACATTTATATTTATCTAATAAGTTACTTTCTGCTGGTAAAAAGTTGTTTAAAATAGAATTAAAATTGAATTTTCTTTCGGCTATTTTAGCATACGTCACCGCTTTGAGGCTACACACCACGTTAGTTGCAAAGTTGTAAACATTTCTTTCAATTATGAAACGGGTATATCTTTAATAATTCTTGACGACTTTGCACCAAAGCTGTGTTATTAGCATTTTTTATATGCATAATAATTGGATTTGTCACCTTGATAGGGCCTTTAACATGTTTTTCCCACTGGTCTATAAAAAAAATGACTTTTAGCTGTCCCAAAATGTTAGAGTTATTGCCCTTTGTTCATTTTTGTACTTAAATTGTGTGCAGAGCATATCGTGTAAACAAAAAGAGGTTTCAACTGGAAACTAAATAGATAGGTAGATCTCATTAAGGGGATGTGCAGTTCACAAGAACCATAACTCTTGCTAACATTTTAGAGTATTTTTCCACTATGATTCTATTATGTTTGAATTTATATGATGTGCAGAACAAACATCTAGAACTAAAAGAGGTATCAATTTGACACTTAATAGTTAGGGAAATCTCATTAAGGGAATGTGCAGTGCACAAGCCATAAGTCTAATTTTAGAAGTGTTGCCCTTAAGAAATTTGGGTATTTCAATTTTGTATGGAACATTTCTTGAAAACTTAAAGACGTATCAACTTGAAATTTAAAAGATCTGTATATCTTTTTTGTAGGCATGTGCAATGTAGCAGAACTACAGCTGTTGTTAACATATTTTCATGATTATTTCCCTTTGTTATTTTGTAATTTAAATGTTGTCCTGAGCATAACCTGAAAACTTATAGAGGTATCAACTTGAAACTTTATATGTAGATATATCTTATTGTTGGGATGTGCACTGCACAAAAACCATACATCTTGCTCCTCATTTTAAAGATGCGTTGCATTTGTAATTTTTTCTACTATTTTTTAAAAATGATTCTCTTTTAAAGTCTTTTAATGGAATCTCCAATCTGCACTCTTTTATGTGTCCAGTGTCATTGTTCAGGGGCATCTGTGTACGATGGACCCATTTCTTGTTCTTTTTGGTTTATACAAAAGGGATAGAAACTAGCTTTTTATAATCGGTTCTTTAGTATGTATAAAGAGTAACGAGCCCAGAACAATGAACATGTCATGTGCAGTGCCGGATTAGCACCGTGGAGGCCCAAATGCAGTGACACTTTTGGGGCCCACGCCTCAGGCCCCTAGTAATTAAATAAGAATGGCGGACAGTGGTGTTGATTTTGTTTTGACTACAGTTATAATTTATGGATTTTCGTTATAAAAAAGGTAATTCGGAAATGCAGTGAAGTCAAATATGATTGTATATTCAATCTTTTATCCGATATATAAGTACGGTGTTAACACGCGAATGATTATTCCTATAGTACCTCGAGAATACCGTGTTGCAGACTAAGTAGGTACGTATTTTTTATTTGGTAACGGTCTCATGGGGCCCCTAAAAGTCGCGGGGCTCACAGGCAGTTGCCAACTCTGCCTTATTGGTAATCCGGGACTGGTCATGTGTATTTATTACTCTCTTTATATGAAATAACAGATAATATACCAACAGTTACTGATTTGATGTTATTTTAATGCATTAAGTCTTTGTATGAGTCGTAATTGAATAATTTAATAAGTCTTAATAAATTAATATTATTCAATTATTTTTTGATCCACAGTCGCCAATTTTTGTTAAATGATTATTTCCATGGACTTGCTTAAAGCTTTAAAAAGAACTAGCTACCCGACCGGACTACCAACTTTTGACACTGATTTTCCTGGGACAAAATTTGCCACGGGCGAACAGGCAAAGACTTATTTATACCCTGTTATTATAACATGGCCTATTTTATTATTCTGAATAACATTTTGTGATCGTATTGCCCGAAATGCTTTCAGATTACTTTTAAGAGCACTAATTGCAGGGAATCTCTATTGGTTAATCATCATAGCGGCTGTCTTTACATGTTTGATATTAAAGGTGACATTTTGTGACTGTTTCTAGGAGGATGACAAAAAGAAATTGTCTCAGTGTCTGCGTGAAGCTCTGTTTTGCCTGTCAGCCTACCAGGCCCCCACGGACAGTCTACGCATTGCTTGCACAGAGCTTCGGTAGGGATGCCAGTGTTTTCGATGGCAGAAATTGCTGAGACTTCTCCGATCAAATCCATTAACAATAGCAACAGTTGTATTCAGGTTACATTTTCTTATTCTGGCTTTTAAACTAAACATTATATGAGTAGCGTTATTCTATAAAAGGATTTAAGCCATATGCTGCCATCGTCGCTCCAGACCAGCCAACGAATTAGCACAGTCTGGTCAGGAGCTATCCTGTCAGCCAATGCGATCATTTAACCCTCCCTGACTATACAGAAGACAACATAGCTCCTGACCAGATTGCGCAATTGCGCTGGCTGGTATTTATGGGGCGCATATGACAAAAGACCCATTTCCACATGGCGAGGCTCATATATTGTTGACTTTGCTGAAGCCAATTTGCATACATAACGTATTAGATATTTTCTTACATGGACAAATTGGTTGACTTTATATCAGAGAAGAATTACAGATAATCATGTACATAAATGTAAGTTAATAACTATATCAGTACTAACATAAACATGGCTTGTGTTTTTCAGCCATTAGGCCAATATGACCTGTTGTTGACTGTGCTCTGGGAAGGAGTTATGCATGCTTCTCCCCTAGTCCGGTCAACAGCTGCGCGACTCTTTGATGTACGTCAACGGTTTGTTTTCTATTTATGAGAAAATAATGTTTGTTTTAGTATTACCTTCTACCATTAAAGGCCCTATAAAGGTGACGATCCGTTATTATTTACAGATTTTTAAATATTTTTTTTCATATATATATATATATATATATCTGATATATGCTATTGGGCATTACCATAAACAAATGAGCAATACAACTTGTTTTGAGCTCAAAATACATTGTCCTCCAACTCAATTGTGTTTACAAACAATCAGTGTATTTACATAGTCCGGTATCACTCACATAGTAGGTCTCTTCTAAATGGTTAAAACGTTTGTAGTGATCTAATAAGTTACTTTCTGCTGGTAAAAAGCTGTTTAAAATAGAATTAAAATTGAATTTTCTTTCGGCTATTTTTGGCATACGTCACCGCTTTGAGGCTACACACCACGTTAGTTGCAAAGTTGTAAACATTTCTTCCAATTATGAAACGGGTATATCTTCCATAATTCTTGACAATGTTGCACCTAAGCTGTGTTATTAGCATTTTTTATGCAAAGAGTAACCGAAATCCGGCAAAAACTAGACAAGTTTATATGCATAATAATTGGATTTGTCACCTTTATAAAGCCTTTAAATATTGAAAGGTCCACCGATGCTTGGGTCTGTAACTCCAGCAGCTTATGATCATTGACCAGAATATTACTGTTTGATTACCACTCTCAACCCAACAAGGTTTGTAGGGACATACTTTCCCTGTGGTTTTAAGTTCTGTACTGAACACTATATTCAAGTGAAAAAAATCATGTTCTGTATTTTTGTTTAAAAGTCAATATATTATTTTAATCTGTTAATTTTTCTTGTTGAGTGGAAAGAAATGTTTTCTTTACTGACGGCAACTACAGCCTTTTCAACTGGTATTGTAAAATATAATGCTTGTATTTACCTTAAATTCCAGATATCTTTGCTTTGAAGTCAATGTTAGGGTCATTTGCATATAATAATTTTTGTGTTGAGCCGCTTCATGCCATGTGCATTTGCGCAGTCTGGTCAGGAGCTACTCTGTCCACTAATGAGACCAATAAACATTGCGACACTTAAAAGAAGATAGGGTAGTTCCTGAACAGACTGTGTGAATGCGCGGGCTTGTCTGAAGAAACACTTGCCGGATATACGGCATAAGACCCATTTTCACATGATGATGCGCAAATAATTAAAAACTGAATGTATGTTTGAACTGAATTTGAGTACATGTTTTCTGAAGCTACTGTTTAGCTATACCTGTGATTGTAATATGGTTTAGTTTGAGCAATAGCTGGTGCACTGAATATTTGGGGATAGTCTTTACGCGCTCTCATTGGAATACAGATACTATTAGCCCAGATATGTAAGTGTGCACCATTTATTCAAGGGAAACGACAATAAGGCAATGATTTTTATATTACCTCGCTCTGAGTCTCGCACAGGCTAATCAGGGACGACAATTTATAATGTTATGGTAGTTTTTGTTTAAAGGTTGCATTTCCTAGCGAAAATCCGGTTTAGCGGGAAGTGTCGTCCCTGATAAGCCTGTGCGGACTGCACACGTTAATATGAGACAACACTCTACGCACATGCATGAAGAACGTTTTATTAGAGCTAGTCTAATATATATTTGGTTATACACTTATCCGATGACAATTGAGCACATTGTTATCTGTTTCTGATCTATATGTACCTCAAATACATTTTGCATTTTACTGTGTTCCTACCTAACTATTCTTACTTTGAAATCCTTCATGCCAAATTCGCCTTAACACTAACGTGGTGTGATAACAGAATTTTACATCACAACTCTTGATAAATTGTGTAAATCAAACGTCCTTACAAAAGTCAAAAGTTTTAATCAAATAAAAACACTAATTTAATGGTCCCATTTTCACATGCATAACATGATTAACTAAATTTATGAGGTACATTATCTAAATTATTAATTGATTTCCAAATGTTCGAGTGTGTCTGATTAATAGATCTGAATGGAAAAGGCCAAAGATCAAGCAGTATTTGCATATTTGATTTTATGTATAGAGTTTGTTTGTCCATGTTTGTCCTTAGGGACTTATGATTTGGTGAAATTCAGTTTTGCTTTAAAAAACATGTTTTTCTACACACTTTCAGAGAGGGTTCCCCATAAAAAGTATCATACGTTGGATGAAGGGCAGCATTTTTTCATTCATTTTTTTTCTAAGCATTACTTTCAGGCGATGAAGGTTGTGAACTTGAAACTTCATAGATTGATCACATTGAGGCAAAGTGCAGTGCTTAAAGTGAGACTATACGATTTTGTCAAATATTTATGATTTATTAAGAATGTGTGAAAAACTTATCATTCATATATTTCAATATAAATTTAAATAAAAGTTAAGAAGAACATGTGTCGAAAAATGCGAAATAAGCCAGATATTTAAATCGGAAATCGAAAATGGCTGTACAGCCAAATTCGCCAGCATATATATCATGCATGTACAATGTGAATCTTAATTTAGCTTTAGTGAAGATTCGTTCATACGACACAAAGACACAATTTTGTTTCCTAACAAATCCGAGTAAAAGTGTCGGCATCGGCTTTTACTAGCGCAAACTTGTCTTTGCTGAATTATATGAAATTCGCCTTCAATGTATACTTTTTCTTGCCTATTGTGTGTTATTGTACCATATTTTTTATCAATATATTAAAATTTGACACATATAAAAGTCGTATAGTCTCACTTTAATAACTGTTACACTGTATCTCATACTTAATAGTTACAGTATTGTGTATATTTGCATACTAAATTAGTGTCTGGAGCGCTACTACGACTATGAAAGCTATCAACTTGAAACTATCAATTTGCCATTTCATCGGTAGATAGGTCACACTGAGTAGAAGTGCAGTACACAAGAACCGTGAATTTGCATCACAGATATTTCGAGTTATTGCCCTTTGTTATATTTGTGTGCATACTTTATGTTTGCCCAGAGTATAATTATTTATTCTAAGAATTATAAGTATGCATCAGGTAACACATCCAACTTGCGGAGATTCGAGTAATTTCAGTTATTGCATATACTAATGGCTATATCAGCTGTGCAATTAAAACCGTTTCGGGTAAAATTACTTTTCAGATCTGTTCGTGTTGCTATTCAAGTCTTGGGCGTCATTATTGAAACTGTCACTACCCGAGACTCTAAACAAAAAACTTATACTTCTCGTAAATATTGGGCAGAAATGTAGTTTTTTTGGTACTATACTGACTACTGGTTAAAGAAAAGG
>VMBQ01002752.1:0-52342 GCA_007657795.1 Dreissena rostriformis
AATCAAACAGAACCCACGACTCAACCAGTCACAACCATATAATATATATATATTATATCAGATTTTTTTTGATTTTTTTTTGGATAAAACATGTTGTTTTATGACATATTGATAGTGTAAAAGTGACTTGGCCACGCGCCCAACACCTGTGCTGCTATTTCAAAGAATGTTAATATAGTACTTTCATCGAGTTTCAAGCGTGATTTTCGAAATTATCTCCCTTTGTTCGAGTGTAATAAAACCTGCCACATCACCAACATTAAACATACGATTTCTCTTGTAATATCTGAATTACTCCAAATATCATTTTTTGCAATAGTTAATAAACATATAATTGTAAATATATAATTTTAATTAGGCCATATATTTGCAAAATTTACCCAGAAATGACAAGAAAAAGTAATTCAACGCTCAGTCTTTCGCCGGCTGCCTGTCCGATGTGTCACTTTTCCAAAACGCTTTTGTAACGAACATTTCTATTGGTCAGAGAGCTTGTAAACGTCTAAATATCGACCAGGCATATGTATCCCGTAATACTCTAGTCATTGGTATATTGCCACGTTGCTCGCGTTTGGAATCGAACGCTTTTTAATAATTAAGCATTGGATTTGATGCTTATTCTCACTACATACAAAAATTGTGTTGTTCCGGAGTGTTATTTATTTTTTTTTAATTTTTTTTTTTAATGTAGATGAAAACATGCAGTTACACCTCCTTGAGTCTGATATTTTACACTAAGGAAAATACTAACAGTAAAGAAAAGCATTGTCAAGAATCACACAGCAGTAATGATGAAATCGAACATTATAATACATTCTCAATTCACAATATACTGAATTCCACATGCTACTATCAATATTATTAACTTGTATTCGTAAAATTCTGTTTGGAATATTTGACACCATTTATTAAAATCGTCCAACATCCAATCTTAGACAGGCCCATTTACCATAGTGATCCCGGAATGACTTGAAATCATTTATAACAAAAAAATCTTTTGATAAAACACATATATTAGTATTATAAGTATTAGTATTAGGATGAACACTTGAATCGGAAACATATACATATGTGTTTTGGTATTATGAATGTTATATGATCCCCATTTGCATCTTTGTATACCTAGGAGTAATACAGTTCTGTTCTGTCCCTATTATTATTATACCGGATTTATATAGCGCCCTTTTCATACAAGAGTGCACGTTCAAAGGCGCTTTACATAAGAACATTTGACGTATCGCAGATACGAATACATTTTGCAACACAGTTTTAAAAGAAATCGATCAAAGCTACTCAATTATACTATAAAACTACTCTATTATACTTATACTATAAGTGCTACGTACTTAAAAACATGCATAGTAACCCTAGATTAGAAAGATCAACAAGACACTATAAAACTACTCTATGTGTATAGCTACAAGACAATTATTGACAAAATAAAAATCTAAAACTTAAACTATAAGTACTACGTAAAAAACAAGAACAAAAACATTTTTTTTTCCGTCGTTTTAGTATTATTACTATATTAGTCTTTATCTATTTATTTATTGGTGTAATTTTCCTATGTATCTTAAAGCGCAGACGAGGAAACCGCGAACGTTCGTTATAGACAGCTCCCTCATCTTTGTCTTGTTTATAGTATTGTTTATTTACTTTTTATGTATTGACGTCAACAATGTGTTATTGAACACTGCACTGTAATGTACTACCAATCCAAAGTCAATTTGGACCCCAAATACAAATATAGGTTCTCGGCGTGCACATTACATGCAGTGTTTCTATATCTATTTATTTATTGATGCAATTTTCCTCTTGTCATAAGTACATAAGATTTGAATTTATGTCAGCTAATAATTATGTAGATATCTGGTTGCGATTTTGTGAGGGCTATACTGTAGCCTGATGATCACAATGTGATATCGTAATTCTCACAGAAATCTATTCCAGAAATTTGGTAGTCAGTAAATGAGTCATACATTATTAATTTGAATCTTTAAAAATACATATATCATGAATTGCCTACGGTACAGTTTTAGAACCAAATTAATTAATCTTAGTATACTATTTTTCCTCAGAATTAAGCCCGTGGCCCGCATAACTATTTTATACAGGTAACTTACACTTATAAGGCCGGGATAATATGGTTAGGTACAGTTCGAGCCGGGCCCAGACGAGTGGCCATATGGACTACACCGAAGTGACCATCGTCCGAGGCCCGCCCGTCATTAGTACATAAGATTGCCATTATTGATCTGAGTTTTTATTTATTTATTTATTTATTGATTTTAGTTTTCCTATAGGGCCGGGATAATATGGTTAGGTTCAGTCCGAGCCGCAATTGAATAAACCACTGCTTATGTTGCATAAGATTGGAGGAAGAGGTGAGTTTTCAGTGCCTTTTTGAAGGAATTCAGTGTTAGAGAACCACGAACGTTTGATGGAAGTGAGTTCCAGAGTTTGGGGGCAGCGTACGTGAAACTTCGCTCCCCGTATGATACGGATTTAATCTTCGTTGGAATCACTAATGAAGTCGCTTCGTTCTTTGATCTTAAGTTTCGCTTTGGTTCGTAGACTTCAAGTAGGTTTTTAAGATAAACAGGCGATTGTCCATTTAAGGCTTTGAAAGCATTGGTGAGTATTTTGAAGTGGATTCTTTTTTCTACTGGGAGCCAGTGTAATTCTTTTAGGATCGGTGTTATATGACTATAGCGGGATGTTCTTGTGATAACACGCGCCGCAGTGTTTTGAACATTTTGTAGTTTCTTGATAGCTGATGTTTGTGTTCCATACAGCAGTGCATTGCAATAGTCTAACCGAGATGTGACAAGTGAATTGACCAAGGATTTTGTGGCATTTGGTGTAAGATATTGCCTGATGTGACCTATTTGCCTAATCTGACCGAAACATGATCTACTTATAGCATTAATATGGTGTTCCATGTTCATTCTTGAATCAAACCAAGCACCGAGATTTCGAACGAATTGTGATGGTTTAATTGTCGAGTCCCCTACTTTAACAGTTAACCCTTCTACGAACTTGGCGTTGTTTTGACTTGAAAATACTATGACCTCGGTTTTGTCGGTGTTAAGTTTGAGCATATTTGTATTCATCCACGAGATGATATCTTGGAGGCACTTTTCAACTCGATTTAGTGTTTCATTTTGGGCTGCTCCATCGGTGGGTTCAAAGGAAAGGTAGAGCTGCGAGTCATCGGCGTAGAAGTGATGCCCGAGTCCATGTTTTTTGCAAATTTCCCCAACAGGTTTAGTATACATGGTATAAAATTTTGGACCTAACACAGATCCCTGGGGTACACTGAAGGTCAGCAGCACTGGTTCTGATACCTTGCCGTCAATGCTCACCGTTTGGAAGCGGTCAGATAGGTAGGAAGCTACCCACTGTAGTGGTTTTTCAGCAAATCCAAACAGTTGTTCGAGGCGGTTTAAAAGGGTTATGTGGTCGATGGTGTCGAAAGCGGCAGAGAGATCCAGCATAACAAAGACAGTGACCTTTTTCTTATCTAATGATTGTAGGACATCGTTTTGAACTTTTAACAAAGCTGTTTCTGTTGAGTGAAACTTCCTGTATGCAGACTGGTTTTCTTCATTTAAATTGTTTTCTGTCAAATGTTCATCTATTCTTTTACTGACAACTTTCTCCAATAATTTTGAAACATATGGCAGATTCGAAACCGGGCGATAGTTTTGTAGTGTTTCTTTGTCTAAGGTGGGCTTTTTTAATAAAGGTCTTATACGTGATGTTTTAAAGGATCTTGGCACACTTGCCGTTTCCATCGAAAGATTGATGATTTTTGTCAGTATTGGTAGCAGTTCAGTTTTGCATTCTTTCAGGAGCCAAGTTGGAATAGGGTCAAGCTCGCAAGATTTATTTGGGGATTGCATAATGATTTTTTCAACTTCTTCCTCAGTTGTCGGACGGAAATGTGTCAAACTGCATGTTTCTGCTGTTGGGTTATTATCATTACTCTGTTTTGAATTTGCATGAGATAGGGCATGTTCAGAAATATCTTTTCTGATACCTTTAACTTTATTTATGAAAAAATCATTGAAATCTTGTGCTAACTCATCGGATGCTTTGCCAGACGGGAGAGCTATTTCAGATGGGCCATCTAGTAAGTGTTTTGTGATTTTGTGCATGCTCTTTTGATCACGGCCACAGGATGTTACTTTATCTGAATAAAAATCTACGCGTGCTTTTTTCAACATTTTGTTCATTTTGGCGCAGTGGTTTCTATAAATTTCATGATCAATAGTGAGTCTCGATTTTAGCCATTTTCTTTCCAAATTTCGTTTGATATGTTTAGCTTCATGAAGCTCATCTGTGTACCACGGGCAAGTCGGCCGCAGGGTTATAGATTTTGTTCTTAGTGGAGCATGTTTGTCTACCAAAGCTGAAAGTTTTGTATCATAAGTTTGGACAAGGGTTTCAGGGTCATGTATATTTTCAAATTGTATTTCTGACTCTGTGATATCCTGTTTAAATTTTTCAATATTGATCTCTCGTAGTTTCCGAAAGGTTACAGTTTTTCTTACCGGAGCTGGTTTTGATGCTCTTGCATTGAAGATGACGGCATAGTGGTCTTTAGAAATGTTTCCTGAGCTGACTGAAAGTCCAGGATCGGTAACAACTACGTTGAATACCGTATCCACAGTGTCCCTGGTGATCACAACGTCCAGAGTGTGTCCTCGTACGTGTGTTGGCTCTTTTACATGCTGCATCATACCAAAAGAATGGAGTATGTTATTGAATTTTAGAGTATCTTTATCAGACGGATCGTCAAGGTGGAAATTTAGATCGCCGGTCAAAATGATGTTTTTATCTGTTGTTGCATATTTTGATAAAAACTGGGACCATTCTTCCTCTAAGAAAGTACTTGATTTCAAGCCATTGTTGTTTGATGGAGGTGGTCTGTAGATTACTGCCAATCGTAGAGAGTAGTCTTTAATCTTTACACTACAGTCCATGTGTTCAAAGGTAGTGAATTGTTTGTCTTTAGTTGAAGTCAGGACTTTTATTTCAATGCTAGTCTTGTGTATTAAAGCAACTCCGCCCCCACGGCGACCACTGGGACGAGGTACATGTTTTATTTGGTAGCCTTCAGATAAGAGCTCGGTAAAGCAGGTTTTATCTGTCGATGTGCCAAGCCAGGTTTCTGTTATGGCTACAAGATCAAACTCATTAGTTGATATAAAATGGTTGAGAGACAGGGTCTTGTTTTTTACAGATCTAGGATTTATGTTGCATATTTTGATGTTTTTCTGCCCGCTTACGACGATTTTAGCTTCAATTTTGACTTTTATAAGGTTATCATGAATGGTCGTCTTTTGGGCGGTTTGCTGAGGTTTTGCTGTATTTGTCAAGTTACTGGTTATTGTAGGAATTACTCTTGATAATAATTTAATATTCTCCAAGTGAACACCCTGGTTTATGTCATGATTTCGTTTCAGCTTATGTTTACCGCCCCGGGCGCCTCTGTATTTCAGAATATATATTCCCTATCCGTTCCGTTGCGTTCTGTTCTGTTATGTTATTCCGTTCCGTTCAGTATCGAAACGATACTTATCATAGCTGAGCACATACATAAATTGTATATATGACGTTGCTGCCTTAATTACCATTCAATACAAATATTTTGTTATGAATAATAAACTGCCATGACATATCGATCATTATAATGCTCTATCGAACATTACAATATTCGGAAGTTAACAATTTATTTAATAGTAAGCTTGTGTATATTGTCATAATGATAGATGTATTTACTTGAGTGAAATATACATGTGTTTATTGTTCTATTCTGTTCAGTTCATTATCATTACTCAGTCACGCCCATGGGGGGGGCGAAGAAAATCTTATACTACTTCAAGGATTCAGTGGTTGATATATCATAATTTGAACATGATCAAAAATTGCAGCATCTAAATTAAACCATACACTATATAGTAAGGCTTTGAATTATTGTGACTTGATGTCCAACAGAAGTGGTTGTTTGTAATCTTGCAACCGCATTTCACACAAATTAAAAGGATGGTCACATGATCCATCAAAATGGTGGACGAGCAAAAAAATAAATTAAAATTTAAACGAAAGAAAATCAAATGGCCATGATGGCATTGACGATTAAACACGTAATGAAAGCGATACAAATATGTTCGTCTCGTATAAGAGAGTGGTTGGGTATGCACCATAGATTTTCAACATTCCAGAAAGTCATCATCTCATCGATATTTGTGGGTGTGTTGCTATGCATTTGCAGGAATCTTTGGTGCCTATTTCTGTTAGTAACTTACGTCAGCACCCTATACGGTTCTGTGACAGTCATCAAGTATCTAGCCCAACAGAACAATTGCTTACCATCTGACGTAGTTCTGATTGTTTGGGAAAACATCTCCACTTATGTGCATTCAATTATATTTATTGACAGTAGCCAAAATAGATCAGATAACAGTTTATCAGTTAATAAAAGCATAATAAAACAAAGTGATACATCTGAGATATTAAATAACAAATTAAAGAGGCAGGAAAAGGACACGCAATGTAAGCAGGCAGTAAATGAAAGAACTACAGGACCTTGTATAGAAGATCTACATTTACAAAATGGAATTGATTTTGAAATCCGAAAATTAATTAAACATGTAGAACAAGATTTTCTGAAATCATGGATGAAATTGTTTACTAATGAAACACTTTTATATGAAGAATCTGAACAACTGCTTCAACATATATTTCAAGGAATCATTGGTCGTTTTCATCGCAGTCACAGTCATTACCTTCAGCTGTTTAATGTTCTCATATACAGATATAAAGAACATGTTCATAATATAAAGCAGGCAGAAATGATTTATAAATCCCAGTCCAAAATGAGAAGGAAAAGTTCTTTATCGCTTCAGAGTATGAGTTCACAAAATGTTTACCAATCGGTTGAAGAATATTTTTTCTCTAAAGTTGAAATGCATCCAGCAATTAAATGTGAAAAAGATGAGTTGGTGTATTTAAGATCTGTGGTTGAGCTGTTGTTAATGCATCTCATTCGAGAAGACACAAAAGAAATAAATGCACTCTTTTGTGCTTTAGAGGAACTTTTGGTGTCTAATTTGTTTCAAACTGTCATCAATTTGGTGTCCGATCCAACATTTATACAAGAGAAAGTGATTGCTATTACATCAGATGAAATACTTAATATTGGCCCAATGGAAGAGCGTTCCCAAGGTGGTCGGGATGTAAAATTAAATTCAGATGATGAAAATGATATTTTTGCGGAATGCATATCGGATACAAATGAAGACAGTGTTGAAAATGTTACATTTGATTTAGAGAAAAACAGTGAAAACATTCATGAAATTTACGAAAATCCTACAAATGAGCCAGCTGAATTAACAGAAGATGAGAGTCAAGATTCGCCAAAATGGCTTTCAGATACTGAAGTTCATGAAGTAATTTCTAAATTTTGTGCTGAGTGCAATAGACTGTGTTCTGAACATTGCGGTAAAATATCTCCAAGACCTCATACATGTAGTATAGGTACAACTCCTCTTTTCCGCGATCCAAGTATAAAAGATCCTGACAGAATGTCAATTAATTCATTGGATTTTTTTAAAAGCGTTTCATCAAAGGATGGTGTTATTTTCAAGTTCCCAGATTCAGATATATGTGAAGACAACAATGATCTCAATGAAGCGGATGAGGAAGTTGAAGAAGCTTCTCCAGTCTTGACAACTGACCAAGGTGCTAATAGTGTTTCTAATTCAACTGAGGAAAAATCTACCTCAGAAGTGGCATTAACAATGCCAAAAATAACAAGCAAATTTCAAATGCCAAACATTAATAGCCTTGGGTTTGCTTTCCCAAATCCTCTAAATTCTCTTTTTCCACGAAAAAGATCGAGTTCTTCAGAAAAATCTGACTTGTCACCAGGATTGTCTCCAACTTGTGGCCAAGCAGAAATGTTCGCTGAAAATTCAAAGAAAAACAATAATTGGAAAAAATCAAGTTCAACTGGTGATGTGTTAACACTTCTAAAAAATGCTGATCTCCCTTCACCAGTGGAAGGTCCAACAGTTTTCCAAGATATCAGAATAACCTCAACAGAATCTGCTAAAGAAGCGGGTACTGCAGCAGGAACATATACTTTGTATAAACTTGAGGTAATGTTTGGTACTTGTACTTTATATGCACTATTATATATTATTGTTACCTGACTTACATAATTTTATGGTACACTGTCTTTAAAGCTTGTTTTTTTAGTGTCATCGTGTTTCAGCAGCATGCAATAAACATTCTTGGATTTTATCAATGGTTAACAGTTCTTACCCTCTTTTTGTACAAATGATGCCAGGGAAACAGCTAAGACACATAACCGGAAATAATTTTATAACTTTTATTTATTAGTATGAAGCGTTGTATGAGACTGAGGATGGGGAGCTGGTACACAGGACAGGCATGGTAAAGAGACGATACAGTGAGTTCATCAACCTTCAGTCACGCTTGGAAGATAACAAGGACTATAAGAGAAGAATGAGAGGTGGGTGACTTAATTGAGCAATATTCTGGGAAAACTGGGCTTAATGCATGTGCGGAAAGTGTATTCCCGGATTAGCCTATGCAGTCCACATCAGGGACGACACGTTCCACCTTAAGTGGATTTTTGTGGAGAAGAGACTTCCCTTAAAAAAATAATCCTGAGCATCTGCACAGTCTGGTCAGGAGCTGAGCTGTCTGTTTAAAGTCACACAAATTTTAAAAAGCAGACAGGGTAGCCCTAACCAGACTGCATAAGATCAATTTTCGCATGATGCGCTAACTTTAGGGAAAAGTCTTGGATCAGCCCTTGCAGACCACACAATACACGTTATTTATTCTACGTTATGTAATAAACATAAATGCTGTTTGACAATAACCAATTGTATCGCGGAAAAAGTTATGCTCTGAATCCAGAAACTAGTGTGACCTTGAACTATTGAAGACAAATACAATGATGTGTACCTCAAAACCTGTAGGCAAGGAGCTTTCTAATCACGCTCCACATCTGATCTGCTTGCTTATTCCAGGGCTTTCTTTCATTCTTTAGCTAATCCCTTCGGCTTCCCCAAGAAAAGGCACATTCTTAAATTTCTTTAAATTGATGCTATTTTCCCCAAATTTGGGAGGCTAGGCCCTTTCCCTTAATCAATAAAAAAGCCCTGTTTATTCCTACAACTTCCTTAACTTTACGAAGAAGTACTTGGGATACAAACCAGAAGCTTGTGTTCAAATCTTACAATCAGCTGTAAGAGTGTTCTTGGTATAAAAAAAATTCATGAGCGGACAGGGTAGCTCCTGACCAGACTGCAGATGCCCAGGCTGGCTGGAGCTATGCTGACCGCATATTGCAAGGCCTTTTCCGCTCCATTTTGGGGAAAACGCCACACTGGAATTTTGGGAATTTCACAGCGTGAAAAATCCCATTTTGGGGAGAAAAAAAAATTCGCAAAACTGGCTCAATTGGGAAAAATAATCGCATGTAAATAGTGTTTCTAATATTTCAAAGAAGCCGTTAACTGGTTAATAACGACTATTTTGTACCATTTTATTAAAATTTTACAAAATATTATGAACATTTGTGATAAGGGTACATTACCATGCCTATTTTAATAAAATATAAACAAACACAGTGCCAAGAGAATAAGGCCAAACAAAAAAAATTGTGTGGTTCGGGTAACGGCTGAAAAAGCATTAGGAAGGGTAAGTAGGTATTTTTATTTATTTTTGGTCTTTGCGATGGCTCACATGCTTTTGCAATGGCTATAGTGTTTTAATATATTTTGTTAACCATACATTGTCTTTTTGTTTCAGAAAATGCCCATATTTCCATGATACTAACATTTAAGACACATCTCCATTCAGTTATTGAACCAGGGCCCTCTCTGGCCATTCGGGGAAGGTACCCAGGTCCCTCATGAGGGGGAATTTTCCCTGCGTTTCCCTTTTTATATTGGGAATTTTTTTACTTACTCTATCATTACTACATTTGTACATGTTTGCAGTTTATTAAAAACATTTCTCATTTTTTAGTATTTTTGCATAGATGAACTTGAAATAAAATTGAGATTAATCATCATGAGAAACTTCTTTCTATTTTTTTTTAATTTTTTTTAGGGGAATTTTTTTTCAATTGGGAAAAAAACAACCAGATTTGCATTGGGAATGTGGCCGATATTCGGACCCGTGTCAAAGGGCGGAAAAGGCCTGATTGCATTAGACCAATTAGTATAAATACTTACCTTTATTGTAGATATAAAGGGTCCTAAGAGAATGCTGCCTTCGCTGCCATTTGGGAACATGGGAAAGGAAACGGTGGAGACACGCAAAGAACAGCTAGAATTGTTTATAAAGGTACAGATGGCTGGTTATAATTGAAAAGAACAACTATGACATGCTTCTATATTTGAAACTGATGAGCAAAAGAGTATATATCACCACCATTTCTTGAGTGATTCTAACTTTTTCTCATTCTGATGCATAACAATGTTAGTAAGCCACTGGAGCTTTTTCTTACACATTGCAAATAAAAATCATTCTTTATTAAATGATTTATGGGTAAAACAATAAATAAATTAAAATATTTCCTAAATTATTAATTTAAAGTCAAATATTATTCAAATCTGCTTGTTGCACCTTCTAACAAATTTGCATCTGGTAGGATAAGAGCACATTTATAAAGTTTACCACTTACAAATTTATTTAAAGAAGTCAGTAGAGTAATTTAATTGGCAAATAATCGCTAGTGCTCTATATCCAGTTAAACAAAATATCAATATAATATTTTCATTAGTTAGATTGTCTTTTTTTTGTCTTTTTTTAAGAATGTCTTATATTTAATATATCAAAAATAGAGTGAGCTTAGGGATTTTTGTATTTAATCTTGGCTTTTTATCAGCATTATTAAATAATTAAATGTAAAACAGAATCAGCCGTCAGAAGAATTTTACCTATTTCATCTGGAAAATTTCAATACAGAACTGCCGTTGAATTGCATGTTGTTGTTTTTTCAGTCGCTGTTAAAGTGTCCAGATATCTGCAATGGAGAGGAGATGAAACAGTTTCTAGGATACAGTGGGGACGGCCATATTGCCTTCGTGAGGAAGATTATTCCAGAGAACACTGGGCCAAGAATTGACCAGGTAAAACATATGAGCCTTGTTAGGGAAATAAGGGTGGTTAATGCATGTGCGTAAAGTGTCGTCCCAACTTATAATCAGGGACGACACTTTCTCTTTGTATGGAATTTTTTGTTTAAAGGAAGTATTTTCTTCGCCAAAAATCCAGTTAAGGCGGAAAGTGTCATCCCTGATTAGCCTGTGCGGACTGCACAGGCTAATCTTAGACAACACTTTACGCACATGCATTAAATTCCAATTTCCCAGAGAGGGAGGCTCATACATCAAGATTGTTTGCTCTTACTTACAGTGGGGACAGCCATATTGTCTGTTTGAGACAGTGGGGACAGCCATATTGTCTGTATGAGACAGTGGGGACAGCCATATTGTCTGTATGAGACAGTGGGGACAGCCATATTGTCTGTATGAGGAAGATTCCAGGGAACCCTTGGTCTAAACCAATATCTTCGTCTTAGTTTTGATATATTGATTAAGTGTTTTTTTCTGGTTGATTTGGAACCATAGCAACTTTTAATTTCAATGGAAAACAACAAAGAAATAATTTTATATCTCTTTTTTATACACCCTTTACCAGAATTACATGATTCTTGTTCTATCTTGATTATTGTCTTTCTTCATTCATCTAGGGATACTAAGCAACACATACTTTTGCATTGTAGAGATTTGTGAAGAGGATGTCGGGTGTGTTTGACATGATCGTGGAGGGACTGCCCAGCCTCCCTCAGTCCAAGCTGCCTCGCATAATCTCCCCGTTTGACTCCAGCGAGCCCAAAATAGAAGACATTAGTTCCCTCACTGAAGATCCGGATGACATTGCGGTGATGTACACTGAGGATTTGACAGAGGTACTGGTGTAGGCATTACAATCTGACAGTATCTCCTCATAATCTATTTTTACTAGTATATGATGAATGAACTAAGTTGTGTAGTGAAGCTGAAGCATCAATGTCTGACCATTTGAATAAATGAGTCTTGTTCTGGGAAATCAGGGACAACACTTTTGCACCATTGCGCCTTAACTAGGTTTTTTGTTAAAAAGATACATTAAACGAAAAATTCCATAAAAGTAGTAACTGTCTTCCTTGGTTAGCCTGTGCGGACTGTTCATGCTTATTTTAGATGACTCTTTCCTCACATGCAGTATATAAGACTGTTCATACCAATCTTAGACGACTCTTTCCTCACATGCAGTATATAAGCCCAATTTTCCCAGAATAGGACTCAAATCATTGCTTTTCTAGAGCCATACTTATACGTTTAGATGATGCAGTTAGATGTACGATTACTCTCATTCGACTAAGTTTTGTAAGTGAATATTGCAGCAAAAATGAATTTCTTGGCGTTATTACAGAAAATTAATCCCCTGTGAGCAAGACTGCATAAATCAAAATTACAGTCATCTGGCCCCATTTACCTTATTGTTTTTCATCTGTATTTGTCAAGTTATAACATGTGTCGCAAATACAATTTGGAGTTTAATACAGACTTCACAATTGTAAGTGGAATTCTTGTTTTTTGTTACTTTTAATTGTATTTTCTATTTATGCAGGAGGGTTGTGACAGCAGCTCAGATTTTGACAATTTTGTCGCTGAGATTGTCCAGACAATAGCTGATGAGGAGTGTGACATGACCCTGGGTATGTCCATGATGTACTTCTAGAATAACACGTTTTGCCGCATAGTGCGTTTTATATATTAGAAAGTCGTTTTGCCGCATAGTGCGTTTTATATATTAGAAGGTCTTTGAAGCCATTAACTGTTACATTCTTAATTGCCTTTCAGATGAAGGTCTGCTTTTTGCAGAATTATTCCATAGTTATACATTGAAAATGTAAGATTTAGCAACATATTTAACAAGTTATTAGCTAATGGATATTTTTAATTGATCACCTGCTAATATTCTCAATAAACTTTATCATGTTTCTTTGACCGTTAGTTGAAAATAAAAAAGCTCGATAGCAACTTTTGATGTCCCCCAGTCATATTGTTTTTGCCCTGTCTGTTTGTTTGTTTGTTGGTTTGTTTGCACAAACTTTAACATTGGCCATTACTTTTGCAATATTGAAGATAGCAACTTGATATTTGGCATGCATGTGTATCTCATGGAGCTGCACATTTTGAGTGGTGAAAGGTCAAGGTCATCCTTCCAGGTCAAAGGTCAAATATATGGGTCAAACTCGCTCAAAAGGGGACATAGTGTTTCACAAACACATCACTTGTTAACATAGCTTGTTACTTTCAGCTGCTTTTTCTAACATATTTGTTTGAAACTTTGCATAATTTTGTTTTAAAATAGTAAAAAAAATAAGCCATGTATTTAACCACACACACCTCACCGTTTTTTAGCTTACCTGAGCACCTGTTGTCTGTTGTTTGTAGTCTGTTGTGCTTGTTTACATTTATGTTGTGATCAATCAAGAGGCCACATTTATTTTCTGATCTTGATAAACTTTGGTATGAATATTTGTGACAGTGGTTTCTCAAATGTGTTTAAAACTGGGTCATATGGGGTCAACAACTAGTTCACTAGGTCAAATAAAAAAAAAGAGCTTGTGAAAATTCACATTTGTGTTCAATCTTTGTGAAACTTGCGCAGAACATTTGTGGTCATGATATCTCAGCTGAGTTGGCAAAAGGTTCTGGTCCTTTGAAAAATATGGCTGCCAGTGGTTGTTGCAGTTTTCCAAATATTGGCTTTGATGAAAATTTGTGAACATTTTAGAAGTCACGTTTTTTGCCCAATCAGCATACAACTTTATCAAAACATTTGTTCTAATAATATCTGAGCTGAAGTCAAAAATGGTTCTGGGTAAAATGAAAGGCCTGAAGCAACATTTATTATACAAACATCAATAAAAAAAGTTTAGAATAGTTTAGTTTCTTGGGTTCTCAGGTTAGCGATCCGGGCCTTTGGCCCTAATGTCATTATTGGATATACATGTAATTGATGAGTCTGAAAAAATTATTGTGTGAGGCAGAAAGAGACTTCTTTTTAACATGGATGAATAATTTACAAAGATATTGATCATGAAAGAAAGCAAATAAATTAAAAAAAAAAAAATCCCAAAATATTTATGACTATGGTTCTAACGGCTCATGTATGTAAAATTTTGATCTCTTTCAGGAACCAGCATTCTCACATGGCAGTCCCAGCAGGAAACCGGCTCAGGTCACATGACTGTAACGGCCCAATCAGACAATGCCAAACAATGTCTGCAGTCAGATCTACCAGAATGTCCTGTACTGAGTTGTAAGTACTAATTAGGCAACGTTGAAGGAAAATGTATCATTTGTGCAGTCTGGTCTGGAGCTGCTCTGTCTGTGAATGAGATCACAAAACCTTGCATGACTAAATAGAAGATAGCGATTGCTCAGTCTGGTCTGGAGCTGCTCTGTCTGTGAATGAGATCACAAAACCTTGCATGACTTAATAGAAGATAGCGATTGCTCAGTCTGGTCTGGAGCTACACATAAGACAAATTGTAGCATGACACTGCTCTTATTCTTCTTCTTGTGGTTTGAAATGTATTTATGTTGATAAACGCATGTTTAAGTCCAACATCATGTCTATTGCATTGAGTAATTTGTAATTGGTTAAAGCTATAGTCCTCTAGTATTATATGTGGAGAAGTTAGTCGTACTATACCTTGTGTTTATTTTGATGTTTTCCAACACTTTGCAACATACAACATTCAATCTTGCAGGAGTTAACATACACTGTTAGCAAAATAATTTCTCTGAAAGCACAAGGTCCCTAAGGGTAATATTTGTAACATTGTTTAGTAGAACTCTATGCATTTTTCTCAAATTATGCCCCTGGGGTAAAAACTAGCCATGCCCTGGGGGTCACAAGGTAAATACAGATGTTTATGGCATAATACATCAAAATTCTCTCAAATCATTGGGCCCATATGTTTAATATTTGATGTAACATATGAATATAGTATTCATCTACAAAATTGGTTCTTATCATGACCCCAGGGTCAAAACTGGCCACACCCTGATTTATATTGACTTTTATATCCAAGAAACTATTTTTCTCTGAAACGACAGTGTTGTATTTTTGTGTATGAGCATTAAATCTTTTTGGGGGTGAGGTGGGTCAGAATTTATTAAATTCCTGTTGGATACGATTTAAGATTACAACTTTTTCTGTTCTTTTCATTTAACCTTACTTTGGGTTAAAATGTTCACTTTTGGTTCTTTTCTTCAGCTCTTGTTCTGCAGACTGAGTGTCCTATCATGGAGAGTCTGCTGGATGTTCTCACGGTACTTCTACAAGGTCGCAGCCACTGGTTGTGTCGAGAGGGCGTCATTCACATCGCAAGAATAGTCGCGGGAAAAGGACTAAACAGGTATGAGCCTCGCTCTGGGAAAACGGTGCTTAATGCATGTGCGTTAAGTGTTGTCCAAGATTAGCCTGTGCAGTCTGCACAGACTAATAAGGAACGACACTTTCTGCCTAAATTGAATTTTTGCTAAGAGGACACTTTCTTAAGAAGACAAAAACCATAAAAGCGAAAAGTGTCTTCACTTATAAGCTTGTGAGGAAAGCAAAAGTATACTTATTATTTTTAAATTCTTAAAAAAAAATTAGAGTATGTGGGATTCAAACCAGAGACCTCTTCATCTTAATGGAAGCCAAATACCACTAAATGTTGTTTCCACATATTTTAATAACCCAATTTTTCGAGGCTTTCTTAGGAAAATACATGTTACAATGCAAAAAATACATGTCAAAATGTTTAAATAAGTTACAATGCAAAAAATACATGTCAAAATGTTTAAATAAGTTTGACCAGCTTTTTTAAAGTTTTTATTAGCTCACCTGATTGCTCAGGTGAGCTTTTAGGATCGGTCTTTGTCCGTCGTCTGTCCGTCCATCCGTCAACATTGGTTTGTAAACACTATAGGCCACATTTCTTGTCCGATCTTCATGAAACTTGGTCAGAAGATTTGTCCCAATAATACCTCGATCAAGTTCGAAACTAGGTCATGCTGGGTCAAAAACTAAATCAGTAGGTAAAAAAAAAGATTCACATTTCATGCCCAATCTTCATGTAACTTGTCAAAATGTTTGTCTTAATGAAATGTTGGTTGAGTTCAAAAGTGGTTCCGGTCCGTTGAAAAACATGGCCGCCAGTGGGTGGGGCAGTTTTCCTTATGTGGCTGTAGAGAAGCCTTGTAAACACTGTAGAAGTCACAATTTTTGCCCAATCATCATGAAACTTGGTCAAAGCATTGGTTTTATTGATATCTCAGACAAGTTCGAAAATGGTCTAGATCGGTGAAAAAACATGGCCACCAGGGGGCGGGGCAGTTTTCACTATATGTACAATGTATATAGTGAAAATATGTGAACACTCTAGAAGTCACATTTTAGGTCCAATTTTCATGAAATTTGGTCAGAACATTTGTTTACTAGATAGGAGAGTTGAGTTCGAAAATGGTTCCGGTCCGTTGATAAACATGGCTGCCAAGGGGGTGGGGGCGCATTTTCCTTGTATTTACATAGTAAAAAAAGCTTGTGAACACTCTAGAGGTCACATTTTTTGCCCAATCATCGTGAAACTTAGTGAAAACATTCGTTTTATTTATATCTCAGATGAGTTCGAAAATGGTCCTGATCGGTCAAAAAACATGGCTGCCAGGGGGGGGGGCTGTTTTCCTTATATGACTATTGAGAAACCTTGTGAACTCTCTAGAAGTCACATTTTTTGCCTAATCATAGTGAAACTTGGTCAAGACATTGGTTTTATTGATATCTGGGACAAGTTGGAAAATGGCTCAGATCAGTGAAAAAAACACACTTTTTAACTCACCTGATTGCTCAGGTGAGGTTTAAGGATCGGTCTTTGTCCGTCGTCCGTCTGTCCACATTTGGTTTGTTAACACTCTAGCATTCACATTTCTCAAGCATTCTTTATCAAAGTTGCTGAGAAGCTATATGGACACATGATCTCAGTCAAGTTTGATAATGAGCAAAATTGCATTGTAAATGCAAGAATTATTGCCCTTAGATTGTCAAAATTTTCATTATATTAAACACAATCCTTTTTTATCTTTAACCACAAAGTAGCAGCTTTGATATTTGATATGTGACAAAGATTGTTCAAATCATGCCACTGGGTAAGCTCATTTCACAGGTGAGTGATCTAGGGCCATCTTGGCCCTCTTGTTATTGAATACTCCCGTTTTATATGGTGTTGTCAAAAAATTATTTCATTCATTTGCAAAAAAAATCCCAAATCAAGAGATTGCTTCATATTACGAGTAACCTATTTAACATAAATAATGTGAATATATCCACCTTTCCATGCAATATTGTATAAGAAACTTGTGGTGTATTTTTATGGCCAAATTTGGGGCAAGAATTCTGCACCAATCCCAATATCAAACAGTACATTTTTTAGCTCACCTGATTGCTCAGGTGAGCTTTTGGGATCGGTCTTTGTCCGTCGTCTGTCCGTCCATCCGTCCGTCCTTCCGTCAACATTGGTTTGTAAACACTCTTAGAGGCCACATTTCTTGTCTGATCATCATGAAACTTGGTCAGAAGATTTGTCCCAATGATACCTCGATCGAGTTCGAAACTGGGTCATGCTGGGTCAAAAACTAGGTCACTAGGTAAAAAAAAAAGAAAAACCTTGTAAACACTGTAGAAGTCACATTTCATGCCCAATCTTCATGTTACTTTGTCAAAATGTTTGTCTTAATGATATGTTGGTTGAGTTCAAAAGTGGTTCCGGTCCGTTGAAAAACATGGCCGCCAGTGGGCGGGGCAGTTTTCCTTATTTGGCTATAGAGAAACCTTGTAAACACTCTAGAGGCCACATTTCTTGTCCGATCTTCATGAAACTTGGTCAGAAGATTTGTCCCAATGATACCTCGATCGAGTTCGAAACTGGGTCATGCTGGGTCAAAAACTAGGTCACTAGGTCAAAAAAAAGAAAAACCTTGTAAACACTGTAGAAGTCACATTTCATGCCCAATCTTCATGTAACTTTGTCAAAATGTTTGTCTTAATGATATGTTGGTTGAGTTCAAAAGTGGTTCCAGTCCGTTGAAAAACATGGACCAGGTCAAAGCTTGAAAAACCTTGTTTATCTTTAACCACAAAGCACGCAGCTTTGATATTTGATATGTGACAAAGATTGTTCAAATCATGCCACTGGGCAAGCTCATTTCACAGGTGAGCGATCTAGGGCCATCTTGGCCCTCTTGTTTCTAAAGTGACTGCCTAATTTCCAACTAAAGTTTAACAAAAAGTATACCTCTGTAACTGCATTTTAAGACCTAAGAAAATCTATTTTTTTAGATAGAAATTTCATATTTTACATAAAGCTTCATATCTCTAGCGTTTCAAAATACTATTATTAATTAAATCTACAATAAAATAGAGGTCTTTAAAGTACAGTATATTCCACAATAAATTCATGATAACTATTAGTATGGTGGTGTTTGTGAACTAAATTTGCTGCTCTACATGTATGTGCATAATTAACATAAAACAAAACTATTGAAGTGGAATATATAAATTGGGATCTAATTGTAGATTTTCATTGCTTTAAGATGTGCAAGCGAATGACTCAGGAGTGTTTGATTTGTTTTTGTTTACATTTTTACAAAAATAAAAATATATTGAAAAATACATGCCTGTGGAGTCAAAAACTTAATTAATGCTAGGAACAGCTGCTAGGTTATGTGTATATATAACCACTTTATTCAATGCAGTTGTGCTTTTACAACAAACTTATAACAGCTTCTGCTAGTTTTTGGGTACTACTCACCAACCAGTAGTCTATGTTGTATAATTTTTCCAGATTTCTTGAGTCAAAAATGAATTCCCTGATCACCAAAGAGATGTTGGAGTTCTATGTGCGCACACTGAACGAGACTGTGTGGCCGAACGGTGAACTGTCTGACGAGGCACGCCCCCACTACACTGACGAACAGAAAGAACGCATTCAATTCCAGGCAACCAGGTGTCTAGGGGAATTTTTACCTGGTGGGTATGCTGGTAAACTTAATGCAAAATAACAGATGCACCTGGCTCTTTTTAAAAGTCCCACTACTAAAAAACTTTTTGTTCAATGCAGAATTATTTTGAATCTTACTTACTAAATACAACGCACTGAAATGTGTCTTGGTGGAAATAGGCGTCCCAGATAAGATAACTTAAGCCTGTACAGGAAGCCAAGGTTTTAAAATGTCGTTATTTTTTTAAGGAATTATACCTTTGTTTAAAATTAAGAACAGAAAGAACGCATTAAATCCCAGGGTTTTGTAATTGTTTTTTGTTATTGTTGTTTTTCTTAAAGATTTAATTGCAAAATCATACTCTACCCTTTCAACAACAATGCACCCATGGCATTGCATACTATGTCAGTGACAGCTGCTTGTTGTTGTTGTGCAGGGGCCCTGAAGACCCTGTTGGGAGGTGAAGACTTCCAGTTTGTGGTAGAAGAGATGATACATTCTGTGCAGTACGAACAAATCAACAGGTAAAATGCATGTATGGCTTGCCAATACCAACAAGATTCTTCTGAATTCTTGACTAGAATCCTTTTTTCAACCATTTTGGCATTCAAAAACGAAAAATGGGTGTGCATTATACATGGTAAAATACGGTAACTATGAGTATATTTATTTCAGGCATCTGGTCTACACACTTTTAGACTTACTGGTGGAGGAACTGTTCCCAGAAGTTAATACACCGGAACTGCAGAGGAAACTGAGTACAACTATGGAACAATCTAGATAACTTTAGACTGGTCATATGTCATTAGAGTCATCTTTTGAGTCTTGTTCTGAGAAAACTGGGCTTAAGGCATGTGCGTAAAGTGTCATCCCAGATTAGCCTGTGCATTTTGCACAGGCTAATCAGGGACAACGCCTTCCGCCTACACAAGATTTTCATTTAGAAGATGGTTCCTTAAGAAAATTCCATAAATCCAGAAAGTGTTGTCCCTGATTAGCCTGTGTGGACTGCACAGGCTTATCATGGACGACACTGTACGCACATGCATCAAACCCTGTATTCCCAGAACGAGGCTCATTTTATATACATACTTACCTCCCTTAGAATGTTAGATCATATTTTATAACTAAGGAACAAATAACACACATGAACATATTGATGGATAAGTCCATTTGACTCTAATTATGGCAGCAAAGTGGCCTGGGGCCGTATTCCAGTAGCTTCTTAAGTTGAAAAAATAACTTAAGTTGAAATATTGCGCAATATTTTTTCTTATCTCCGCCATTTTTCCTTTAAACATAAGATTTCACTTAAGTTTAATTCTGGTAGCTTCATAAACTTAATAAATTTCTTCGGTGTATTTTTTCTCATAAATTTAAAATTTAGTCAACTTCCTTAAACTCTTAAAAGAATTTCTTAAAGAGAAATACTATATATATAAAACGTCTCATGTTTTGTTTTTGACATTTCAAATTTAACTTAAGATATTTTTTGAAGAAATTTCTTAAACTTAAGTGAAAACTTAAGAAGCTACTGGAATACGGCCCCTGACATTTAAATAGTTACTTGCCTTACAAGGTCATATCATAGTAACTAGCTAAGGAATAAATCATGACCATAGACATTTTGATGGAATGTCTGGACAACTCAAGATATGACTGCAGTCCAGCATCTTTATTGGGCTGCCTTGCTAGCATTTTTGGGATAGTTGTCTCAATGTGACAAACACTTCATGTGTTTGAAGATAGATTTTAGCTACAGGGACGATACTTTCAGCGTTTATGGAATTTTTAATTTTAAGGAAGTCTCTTCTTTAGGAAAATCCAGTCTAGGCGGAAAGTGTTGTCCCTGATTTTGCTCAGGCTAATCAGGGAGGATACTTTACGCACATACATGAAACCTGGTTTTCCCAAATACCAACTCAGTTATATGGAGCAATCAAATCACACTACACGTGTACTGTATATGACCTTTGAAAGCCATATAATCAACGTAGTTAGTAAACAGTCAATAAAAATACTCGTACTTTTAATTTGATGTTTTATGTTATGACAACATTGTGTTAGTGATAATAAAATGTAGTTTGTTTACTTTTGACATTGACATTTGCCTATTATTTCAATTTAATGAACTATTTCCTTTAGATGTAAAACATGACAGAGAAAGATAAGTAAGGGAGATCACTTATGTTGATTTATTCAGTATTTTTGCATAGTTACTGTTATTCTTAGGACAAAAACTTTTGCATGAAGTATAGAACAGTATTATTTAAAATATGATTAATTTCAGTTATACCTGATTATTGTAAATCTGTATCATGAATATGTGATTCATGTCAAAATATGTTGTCTATGCCCTATTTTAAGATGACTTGTTCTTATGATTTTTTTTCTAATATTTTATGTGTTTAAAACATTATTTTACTATTGTCGACTACAGCATTTGTTTTATGGTCCAAGTATGTCATGAGACTAGCACAGAACTATGTTAATATTTTATAATTCACAAATTGATGTTTTGGGGTTTTCTTATTCTTTTAAGTTGTCTTATAAATTGTTGGTGCAATGTGATATGTTTTCTGTGGAATTCAGTGAAGTGTTAATTATATACATGGTTGATGCAGTGTATATTGCTTTTGAATATGATTTCACTTGAGCAATAACGTGATCAGTTTATGACAGGTGCCTGTGATTGTGTGTCATGAGCTGTAATTTAGCTTGTTGCCACTCTGCAGGCTACATTTTTATGCCCCTGGTAGGGTGGCATATAGTGATAGTCCGTCTGTCTGTCCTTCTGAAATTCCGTCACACTTGAGTTTAGGTTTCAAAAAATGGTCATAACTTTTGCATTATTGATCATAGAAACTTGATATTTGGCATGCATGTGTATCTCATGGAGCTGCACATTTTGAATGGTGAAAGGTCAAGGTCATCCTTCAAGGTCAAAGGTAAAAAAAATCAAAGCGGCGCAATAGGGGGTATTGTTGTTCTGACAAACACATCTCTTGTTCACTTTATCTTAATAAAACTTAGTCAAACTGTTTATCTTGACAATATTTAGTCCAAGTTTAAATTTGGGTCAAATGTGTCCAGAAACTAGGTCACCAGGTCAAATCGTAGAAAAACTTTACCACTTTAGATCCCACATTGATGACACAATCTTGATGAAACTTGGTCAGAATGTTTATCTTGAACATATCTGAGCAAAGTTCAAATCTGGGTCATGTGTGTCCAAAAAAACTATGTCACCAACAGGTACATTTGTTTTAATTGTGATGTTAAAATTAACAAAAAGGTGCCGTTGTTTTGCACAAGTTTTCTGTTTTCCATTGTAAAGTTTATCCTACTGTGTGTTATTACTTCAGTGCAGGCGTTATAACCTCGGTTTGTCCATGTTATAGATAAGGTGCTTGTATAACTGACATTCCCTGTTACAAAATGATCTGCACTCTGGGAAAACAGGGCTTAATGCATTTACATAAAGTGTCGTCCCAGGGACAACAACCCCTGCTTTTATGGATTTTTTGTGTGTAAAGAAAGACTCTTCAAAACGAAAATCCAGTCTAGGTAGAAAATGTTGTTCCTTATTAGCCTGTGGGGAGATGCACAGAGTAAACCGGGTTGACACTTTATGCTGGTTTTCCCAGAGCGCTATTCAATGTATGTTGTTTCTTTATATTATTTTGCCATGCAAAATGTTTTACCTCTGCATTACATCCATTAGTATTATCATGATCATGTATTTTGTGAAAAGATGTTTTAAATTTAGATTAATTCTCTTATAGCTTTTTTTTCCTGGATGCTTCCATATTTGGAAAATATTGACACAATAATAATATTGATCAATATAGTCTTAAGTTTATGCTAATACATGTTGTTTGTTTTGAGCCCACTTGCCATTGCCGCTATACATGTCACAACTGACAATAAAAAGTAGAAGTAGTAGTTATAATAGTAGTAGTAGATCATTATTAAGAGTATGTAACGTTTAAAATAACGATATGTTTCTTTCAAAATAATCGTCAGTCTATTGTTTTTTAGTCAGAGTTGTTTGTTTAACAAAACATGTATATACCAAAAATGCAATTAAAGATATTTTGATGTTAACATGATTTTATAAATGTTTGTGCAATTTAAATGAGAATTATATAACCTCATGCTGTGTAAAGGTTTTGGGACTTAATTTTAAATTATTTGCGAGTCATTTTACACTGGTAATATTGATCATCGATTAAAACTAGTTTCTTTGAAACCAAAACATATATTTACTGTATGTCTTAAAGGACTTTATATCAAACTTCAGTGTGGGGACCATTGGAATATTATGAATGAGTTTAATTATACATTTTTTTTAAATGTCTACATTTTAGCTGCGCTGTGTGAAAACTGGGCTTAACGCATGAGTGTAAAGTCCGCAGTCAGGGACATTTTTTATTCCTCTTTTTTCAATTGTTTGTTTTAAGGATGTCTTTTCTTAATGAAAATCCATTCTATTAGGAAAGTGTCATCCCTAATTAGCCTGCACAGGCTAATCTGTGACGATACTTTACCCACATGCATGAAGGCCGGTTTTCCCAGAGACAATTATCATTTGTCATTCAAACATTCCAAATGTTAAGTTTTGTAATTGCTGTGTTTAGATCTAGAATCTCCTTCAGTCTGTATTGTGATCATCAACAGTTGTTGTAGTTGTTATGTGTTGTGTACTCTACAAATACGTGGTTAAAAGGTAAAAAATCTATCAACAATGTCATTTTCATGGACAAAGCATTTATATAACTTAAGTAGAAAGAAGGAGTTTATAATGGATAAGGAAGTGTATTGGTATAGAAATTAAAACAAATAGACTATGACTGTTATTTTTTTTCCAGGTTTTCAACAAAGCTTTGTTGTTTTCTCTGTAAATATGTTGTCGAAAGGGAAGGGAAAAAAAGCTATCAACAATGTTTTTTCAATTTTTATAATTTTTAAGTGGAAAGTTGAGTTTATAATGTATAAGCAAGTGTATTTATATATAAATTAAAAATGAATAGACTATGACTGTATATTTTAAACAAGGTTTTCAACAAAAGTGAAAATCCTGCTTATTACATTTCATGAGATGTTGAGGTAAGGCAGGCGTCTGGGTGAGCAGGTGGGCCTGCCACGTGGAACAAATGGTTTCCCATTCAATAACTTTGATGAACATGATGCATGCTGAATCTTTGGATAGAGCAAGTGTTTTTTTTAATGTGGATTAAAAAAAAAAAAAAACATTTTTTAGCAATTTAACTGAGATTTGATGGGACAGTTTCAATAGTTAACATGATAAGCTTAAAGACTTGTGTGACTGACTTGTATCTTTATATCCTTTGTCCAGTAGGATACATTAAGACTAGAGGTTATAATGGTTAAGATAGCAAAATATAATTACAAGTATTTAATGTTGAAATGATTGTCATTTACACTTATGTTTTTAAATATTTGAACACTATTTGACATTGACATTTTAAATGCATTATGGTATTATTTATATGGAAAGGGTATGTTCAGATTTTAAGAAGTTTCAAATAGAAAAATATTTGTTCTAAAAAACATTTTTATCATGACCTTATACACTTGTCACATGAGTCACAAATTCAAATAATGTTTCCCAATGAAAATTAAAAATATTATTCCAAAATAGAGTCCAGTTGCAAAGAAATGTTTATTCTGGACGAAATACATTTTTTATTAATATCACAGGAGCAGACTTAAAATAAACGTAAATTTTAACATATTAAAGAGTTTCTTAATATATGTATTGGCTAATATCCCCTTTTGTGCTTAATTTTAAATGCATTAACTGCTATTTGATTGTTTTTGCATCTATTGTGTCACAAACATTTGTTACACCATCTTTATACGCCTTGCATGTTATAGAGCCAAACTTAAAACAATATAAGATGACATACGATAAATGGCAATTTTATATTTCTAACTAAAACATTACTAAATATGTTCGTGGTATTCACTATTGTGCCATGTCAGTTAATCTATAGTGTTGTACAATATACATGTTATGAATACTGAATATGTTATAGCTGTATATTGAGTGTCTCATAGTAATGTGCAATATTTGTTTGTCTTGTAACATTAGCGTTGTAACTCGCTGTCTTAACTTTATTATTAACCCTTTGCATGCTGGGAAATTTGTCGTCTGCTAAAATGTTGTCTGCTAAATTTCTAAAATTAACATTTTCTTCAAAAAAAATTCAAAGAATACTATCAGAATAGCAAACAGTTTGGATCCTGATGAGACGCCACGTTCTGTGGCGTCTCATCTGGATCCAAACTGTTTGCAAAGGCCTTTAAAATCCAGTTCCAGCGCTCAAAGGGTTAAGGAGTAAGGATTTACCGTCTCTTTGGAGCCATAAGGTACTGTCTGCATTATAAGTCTCGCTCTGGAAAAACGAGTTTGAATGCATGTGCGTAAAGTGTTTTACCAGATTAGCCTTATCTGGGACAACACTTTACGCACATGCATGAAACCCCTTGCTTTTCTCAGAGCAAGGCTAAAAGTTAATTGAAACTGATAGCATTGGTGTTCAGCCAGTCTAAAAAAGGACATGGGGTGTGAAAAGGGGCATGGGGTGTGAAAAGGGGCATGGGATGTGAAAAGGGGCATGGAGTGTGAAAAGGGGCATGGTGTGTGAAAAGGGGCATCGGGTGTGAAAAGGGGCATGGTGACCTTTTTCAGAGAAAATCATCGGATGGTAAACTTTGTACATTGTCAATGACTTTATTGTCTTGTTATCACTTAAGTACTACTATTCAATCATCCATTCAAAATACATTCCATGAGGTATGTGCTTTTTGAAAAAAAAATGTATGTTAATATCAAGTTATGCTGTTTGTAACTTCATAAAATCGTCAATAGCCAACAAAACACATTGGGAGTGTCAATATGAACAATAACATTGGCAAAAGAAAAAGGGACACAAAAGGCTGAGACATTTTTTTTAAAGGACGGGTCATAAAAATGGAAGTGGGGCCACATGTTTCAAAAGGGTGGGGCATAAACATATAAAAGGGGCCCATTGCCATTCTGCTTTAGCTAATCCCTAAAGCACATTCTAGATTTAATTATCAGTGTTTTCATAAAAAAAAATGCAGAGTGGTGCAATACTGTAGATACAGCCCTAATGGGTATGTTTTGTGTACTCTGTAAGTTCTTAATTACCCCACTCATACACGCAATTTGGAATTTCTTCACATTTCGGATGGATTTATTTATATCAAAGTAGAGAAGGGTATACTGGATTCACTACGAACATGTATCTGACTGTCTGTCTGTCTGTGTGCCGGTCAGACCCCACCACGTCACTCCCATCTGTCCGACTGTCTGTATGTTCGTAATTCGAACTTGTCTGTCAAAGTACTTCAGAACTTTGCAATGCTTGACATTCAAACTTGCAAGCATTATCCCTTAATATAAATAATGAAGAATGTTTATCTTGACAATATCTAGGCTAAGTTCGAATCAGGTTCACGTGCGTCCAAAAACTAAGTCACAAGAACTTGAAAAACGGTTTTACCACTCTATAGGCCATATTTACAACTCAACATTGATGAAATGTGGTGAAAAAGTAACCCGATAAAATCTTAGAAAACCATGTTTCCACTGTGGTGGCCACATTTATGACTCAAGCATGATGAAACTTGGTCAGAGCATTTACTTGACAATATCTTGGCAAAGTTTGATTCTGGGTTTCTGGCATTCTAAAGATAGGTCCAGGTCAAATCTTAAAATAAAACATGTTATTCTATATAACGATCCTCTACCAAGTTGGCTTAAATCATGTTCCTGGCATCTTAATTGGCCCTGTCCTGTTTTTTATTAAGCATAAAACATCACCATCGGTAGGCTAGGCAGCTTTCCTTATATGACTTAAGTGCAACCTTGTGAATCATGAAACATGCACAGAACATTAATTTGTCCACCAATGATATCTTGGCGGATTTTCAATCGGTTACAAAAAAACATCTCAAAAGCTGTTCATAACAGTTCCCTCCGTTCTCAGGTGAGCGACCTATGGTCCTAAGCCCTCTATATATTTCAATTAATTATTATCCATACACAAACTGAAGTCTAAATATTCAATTTGTATAGTAGTTTCGTTTCTTGGCAGGGGTAGAAACTGTCCCAATAACATCCGTTTTCAGTATTTGTATTTTTATTTATGGTGGTTTTCTTTTAAAGGTATTGTTATTATAGTGTTTGTAAATACAGTTGTTACCCGTGATATATTGTATTGTGTGAATAAAATGCTTGATATCGTATATTGGTTGGACCTTATTACTTGCTGTTATACATACTCAATTAGTTTAACTTTTTTTAGCTCACCCGAGCACAATGTGCTCTTGTTGAGCTTTTAAGATATGGTATTGTCCGTCATCTGCTTATTTGTGTGGGTGTGTTCTTCCGTCATCGTTTTCTTCAAACGCCTGCTCTGCTTGGCAGATTTTCATGAAACTTTACAGGAATTATCCTTGATTTGCCCTCTTTTAAAATTGTTTTAAACGTTCTGGTTAATTATCATCTAAAAAGGGTTTTAAACATTAAAACTTAAAAAAAATTTTTTTTAAAAAATCTGCTCTCAAACGCCATGGCCCAGAGGTTTAATATTTGTTATGTAACATTGTCGTGTTGTCCTTTACAGAAGGTAGTTCAAATCATCCATCCTTTGGTACCATTTGTGTTCCTTAAATGTATACATGTATAGTGAAAAATCTTCTTCTCTGAAACCCCAAGTGCCAGTGGTTTAGTTTAAACCTATTTATTTTAGCTCGATTGCATCGAAAGCCTAAGGCTTATTTGAAACGCTCTCGAATCCGTTTCCTGGGACTAGAACCAGTACTTGGTGTCTTTGGGGGAGATTTTAAGAACGCTCCCACTGTGAGGATCGAACTCGTGACCTCCCGATCGCTAGGCGGACACCATATCCACTACGCCACGGCGACCTTTTAAGTTGCCAGTGGTTTGGTATTTATTATATAACATCATAAAGTGATCATGCCCCCTCGTTTTCCTTATATGTATATAAGTATATAGTAAATACTTAAGCAAAAACCTTAACCAATCTTTTTCTCTGCAACCGCAATGCACAGAGGGTTGATATTTGTTCTGTAAAGCGGATAGTGGTCCTCTACCAATGTGCTCTTAGGCATTCACCTGGGGTCAAAATTGGCCCTGCCCGTGGAAAAAATTGTTTTTCCTTATATGTATATTGTGGAAACTTGAAACAAAAATCTCCGCTGAAACAGTAAGGCCCAGAGGTTTTGAATAAGTTATGTTACATGTTATAGTGGTTTTCAACCAAGTAAATAGTGACATGGATCATAATTTTTCACGACCGGGGGCTAACTTGTTACTAGAGACTTTATTAACAAAAGTAATTCAAAATGTTATTCTGTAAAATAACAACGAACATACTTATGTGTACTTTTTATGTACTATCAGATAGTTGTCCTATTCTAAGTTTGTTCAATTATCCATCTGGCCACAACCTTGTTGTGGTGAAAAATGTTTAACAGATACTTATTTAGCAACATATGTTCAAGGTATGCCCCTGTCATCAAAATTAGCCGTAAACCAGGGATCTCGAGTATTATATCACTTAACTACAATTTTCAGGGTCTTCTTGTTTATATTTTAACACGTACACTACGTTTTGACTTTGATTTTAATTAGCACAACTTAGTATGGCATTTGATAACCCTAGTACAATACTATTCACGTATTATCCGCCTACAAAATCTAATTAAAACGGCGTTGAACTCGAGGTTTTCCTGACAAGACAAACAATGGTGTTGTTTACCAGAGGATGTTTACTTAATGGCGACACAATTATCAACTTTGAATTGACGTCAAGGTGCGACATATTTACGTATTTTTGTCAAACCTTGTATTGGAGATGACAGAATATATTTTTGCTAATTCGGTATGCCTGTCAATGGAGCGCATTTTGTTTCCGCAATCTTACTCCATCTGTTGTTACCTGATCC
Source organism: Dreissena rostriformis (assembly GCA_007657795.1). NCBI lineage: Eukaryota > Metazoa > Mollusca > Bivalvia > Myida > Dreissenidae > Dreissena > Dreissena rostriformis. Next base: position 29,187 of record VMBQ01002752.1, read on the forward strand.
TCAAAAATATTCATTTAATTGTGTCTAGAGGCCAACACGTTTTTTTCTCTCTTAAATCCCCTTTTTGTGTCGCCTGACTATGGTCAGGGGACATATAGGTGTTACTTCGTCGGCGGCGTCGTCGGCGGCGGCGTCCGCGGCGTCACACTTTTCGAAAAAGGCTCATAACTTATGTTTCCCTTCAGATATTGCTTTCATATTTGGTATGCATATGTATCTGGACAACACCTTTCCATGCGCATACATTTTTTACCCCTGTGGCCTTGACCTTGAGGTCAGCGTTCAGGTTTCGAAATCTGCGACCGCGATTCGAAAAAGGCTCATAACTACTGTGTCTCTTCAGATATTGCTTTCATATTTGGTATGCATGTGTATCTGGACAACACCTTTCCATGCGCATAACATGTTTGTCCCCTGTGACCTTGACCTTGAACTTGAGGTCAGCGTTCAGGTTTCAAAATCTGCAACCGCGATTCGAAAAGGGCTAATACCTACTGTGTCCCTTCAGATATTGCTTCATATTTGATACGCATGTGTATCTGGACAACACCTTTCCATGCTTCTGAAATTTTTGAACTTGGGGTCCGCGTTCAGGTTTCGAAATCTGCGACTGCGATTAAAAAAAAGCTCATAACGTATTTGTCCCTTCAGATATTGCTTTCATATTTTGTACGCATGCGAATCTGGACAAGACCTTTCCATGCGCATAAAAGTTTTCACCCCTGTGACCTTGACCTTGTTTTGGACTTAGACTTGTTGAAATGGGCCAATTTCTTGGATAACCCATTACCGTCGGGCGACACATCCAACTCGCGGAGTTCTAGTTATATAAAACAATCTTAATAAAAGTATAATTTTGATTTGTATTCATAATTCCCCAACCTATTTGGTATATTTCTAGTACAGCACATGCATCAGAAGGACAAAAATGGTTGGTAAGAAAATTAAGTAAATCAAATTTACTGTTATTATCGACCATCTGGAAAAAATGGGCTAAATGCGTGTGCGTAATGTGTCGTCCCACGTAAACATATCCAGTACGCGCACAGGCTAATCAGGGAAGACACTCCGCTTTTAAGGAATTGTTCGGTTAAAGAAAGTCTCTTCTAAGCGAAAATCCAGTCAAGGCGGAAAGTTTCGTCTGTGATTAGCCTGTGCGAACTGCGCAGTATAATGTGCGACGATCGTTGATGCACATGCATTAACCCTTTGAGCGCTGGAACCGGATTTTGAAGGCCTTTGCAAACAGTTTGGATCCAGATGAGACGCCACAGAACGTGGCGTCTCATCAGGATCCAAACTGTTTGCTATTCTGATAGTATTCTTTGAAAAAAATTCAAAGAAAATGCTAATTTTAGAAATTTAGCAGACAACATTTTAGCAGACGACAAATTTCCCAGCATGCAAAGGGTTAAGCGAGGCTCAAGTGTATGTGTTCAAAACTCATATTCCAGTTTCAAACCGTAAATGTTTTATTAAAGTGGTAAATGGCCTTAACAATGACGAACATATACTCAACCTAGCTTCTTGTTGTCACATTAATATAAATTGCTTTAAACTGAAATATTGTAATACAACGTAAAACAGATGTTCCGCCTACTGTCGCCCGGTATGAACATATTATTACGATGCGTTTCTTCTAACACCAATTGTATATTAAGGGGAATAGTTAACGGATTTTCGTATTTTTGAAAAAAAATCAACAAATGAATTTACTAACAAATCTGTTATATGTGGAAAACTTTTTAATAATTATAATAACAAGAAATAAAAAGTGCTGATATTGCGTACGAATCAGGGACTTCTAAAACCAAAATCTGAAGCGCTACCTCTACACCGCGCAGTCTTATGAATTCGGATAGAAGTTCAAACGCTACTGTATGTCGGTATTACACGTTACACTTGCTTGGTTTTCGCATCATACTTAAAGATACGATATTTGCCATGATACAAAAAAAAAATGCATGCAAGTGCCCATCCCATAAGGCCGCACCGAGTACCGCCATGTACATGCACAACGAACAAGCTACTTCATTTTACAAAATTACACTTTTCGGCTTATGTGGCAGATGGAACTTTTTGTATTATGGCAAATATCGTTACTTGAAGTATCCTACGACATACTACATTTAGGCATACATCTGGCGCGTGCCTTCTAGTATGTGCCCACTATTTTATAACGTGCAACTAACAATACCGGGGTCAACCGTGACTAACGGCAACACCAAGAGCCTATATATTATACATGTAGTAACGAACTAAGGAATAAGTTAGGGCCATCGTATTTACACACTAAACTCCAGAGGGCGACAATGCGATAGTACGATGGCGACAATGCAATAGTACGATGGCGACAATGCGATAGTACGATGGCGACAATGCTATAGTACGATGGCGACAATGCGATAGTACGATGGCGACAATACGACAACGCGATAGTACGATGGCGACAATGCGATAATACGATGACGACAGTGCGACAATACGATGGCGACAGTGCGATAGTACGATGGCGACAATGCGATAGTACGATGGCGACAATGCGATGATACGATGACGACAGTACGATATGACTATCGCATGTCGCCATCGTACTATCGCGTTGTCGCATTGTTGACATCGTAATATCGCATTGTCGCCATCGTACTATCGCATTGTCGCCATTGTACTATCTCACTATCGCATTCTCGCCCTCTGGATATTAATGTGTAACAACGATGGCCCTAACGGTATTCCGTAACGATCGGTATTCATTGATTGCATATGTCACGTATGCGACATTTGGTTAAAGCGCTCCTATCATTGCTGAAGCACAAAGATACTGATTCGGTGGCCGCAAGCCACTAGCTTATAGGAAAATTGTCGACCATGTAACAGACGCTGCGCAACAACAGGGTAGCCCGAAACACAACGAAACATGATATGCGCCGCGTTCTGGGAAATCTGGGCTGAATGCATGTGTGTAAATTGTCGTCCCATATTAGCCTGTGCAATCTGCACTTGCTAATCATGGACGACACTTTCCGCTTTTATGGTATTGTTCGTCTAAATGAAGACTCTTCTAAACGACAATCAAGTACATGTATAGACAAACTTCACAGGCTTATCTGGGACGACACCGTACGCACATGTATTAATTCCGGTTTTCCCAGAGCGTGTCCCATTTAGGAGTCCTCCGAAGACAGCGCCTTAATTAACTTGAATTATTAGACGTGAAGTATAAACAATGATAATTGAATATTATAGCGTTGACAATAAAACACGGAAGGACCAATCAAATAAGACCCATATTATATATTTACTTCACTCTTGGAATGTGTGCTGTGTTAATTTACGCACATGCATACGATGATTTGTAAGGCATTTGCGTCACATCTCACATCATTGTGACACTTAAATGTTCACTTTCAAGGTCAACTTCTACTTAAGATGTCACCATGACTCGCTTCACTCGGCTTAAAATAACTAATGCGCACTTTCTTTAAGATGGATATCAGTTATGCAATAGCGTTTTATGTTTGTATATTTTGCGCTTTATATTTGGTGATATCATTGAACGCAAAAACGTGTAGTACCAATATTATATAACTTCCTTCCAAATGTAAAAGCCTTCGTGGTGTAGTGGTAGTGCCTTTTCTGATGGTTCATGCGGTCCCGGGTTCGATTCAAATGATAGGCACATTTTTTGGAGTATTATTTTTATTGTTATTATAATTATTTTAAAAAGCATGCAAATATTACTGTTTTGTAAGTAAATTCCTTTCATGTCATTTTTTCAAAAATACGAAAATATGTGAAAATGCTATTTAATGTTCCGGGCTGTTTTTTTTAGTGTGTTGACGGTCATATGACAAGATTATCTGTTATTTTTGAAGTTTTACTCAATATCCAAATAAAACGTATGGGCGTAAATTGACGTCATTCTGACCTGTCAATACAGACAACAACGGGCTGTTCATTAATTAACTCAAGTTATGCGATAATTACCTCTCCCTGAAGCGCATCAACATCGGGCGGGCCAGTCAGGTATAAAACTCGACTGTCAGACATCATCGCCTTTATTGGTAAATTTGTATTGTCGCTTGGTAAACACAATTGTTACTTGAAACGAACGACCATCACGATTGTTCTGTAGACGGAATACAAGTTTTTGTGTGTGCTTTATTTAAAGGTAAGTTGATATGTATTGTCGTTTTGTTTGATTTAATATTGAACACAAAAGTAAGTTTATTAATTTTGTGATTATATGAACTTTCAGGGTACGTTTTATGCACACCGGTATATTGCGTTTTGCTGTGTGTGATACTAGTAATTATATTGTTATAGTTGAATGGTAACAATATATAAAAGTAGTCAAAACATTTCACTGAAACTTGAGTCCCTTACTTTGAATTTGCGGCGAATATAATAAAAATAATAATCCAGGCAATAATATTAGGGGCAATAACATTAATTTTTATTGTAAACGAGGCATAAACAAAGGAATGTTTATGAACGAGAGCATGTCATTATTTTTAAATTAAGTTATTTGTGAGGACTTTGGCAAAAAAACGTCAAGTACGGAAAAAATAAATATTTATGTAAAGGTTTTGTGTAAGGCCGCACGTGGTTACATGGAAATCTATTTACTGGAGCCTCCCTTTGTGAAAACGGGGCTTAATGTATGTGCTTAAAGTGTCGTCCTAGGTTAGCCTGTGCAGGCCGCACAGGCTAATCAAGGATGAAACTTCCCGCCTTAACTGGATTTTCGCTAAGAAGAGACTTCCTTTAAAAACTACCATAAAAGTTTCGTCCCTGATTAGCCTGTGCGGACTGCACGGCACTTTAAGCATATGCATGGAGCCCTGTTTGCCCAGAGGGAGTCTTATTTGTATCGATAAGAAATTCTTAACTTTCTTTTTAAAATAAAAATAGTTATCATATTTACATTACATACAGTGCATAAACAGAGTTCATCTTAACTTGGTTCAGCATATAACAGGCTATTCTTTTATTTCCCACATAAATCTAATTTTATTGCAGTGCATTTCTAAAAAGCAATTGTGAAGTTGATGAACCATTAAGAAACCATTTTAAATATTTATAAATATGTTAAATGTTATCTTCTTTTGCATTCCACATCGGTTTTTACATAAAATTTACTAATCGTATGACAAAAAACAAAAATGAAACACAAAATGAAGCATATATGATAAAATCTGCACGCATTCATTTACATATCACGCGAATTTACAATGCATGTAGACATATACAACCATTCAATAAATTTAAACGTCGAAATCATGACGCTCAACATGCTTTCTTGCGTAAGATGTTAATTTATCTAGCCTCGTTGTGCGAAAACTGGGCGAAATGCATGTGCGTAACGTGTCGTCCTAGATTAGCGTGTTCAGTCCGCACAGGCTAATCAGGAATGCCACTTTCTGCGTTTATGAAACTTTTCTTTTCAAGAAAGTCTTTTCAAAACGAAAATCCAGTTAAGGCGGAAGTGTCGCCCCTGATTAGCTTGCGCGGACTGCACACGCTAATCTGTGACGATACTCTACGCACACCGATGGTTTTTAACCGGTAACCGTTATCACATATAATTTTGATTTGCATAGTTTAAATGTTCATGTGAATAAAATCAAGTCTAGACTATTAACATAGTCAAATATCTATATCAAAGTGGAATGCTTTAATGTAAACATAAATCAAATCAAGCCTGGATAATAAATATTTAACTGAAAACCTAAATGAGATTCAGTGTGTATATCAAATGGGTCTCGTTCAGGGAAATCTGTGCTTAATGCATGTGAGTAAAGTATCGTCCTAGATTAACCTGTCACAGGCTTATCTTGGACGACACTTTCCGCTTTTAAGGAATTCTTTCTTTAAAAAGAAGTCTCTTCTTAGCGAAATTCCGTTTAGGCGGAACGTGTCGTCCCAGATTAGACTGTGCTGATTGCACACTGCAGTTTATGGACAGCTTTTACTGCACAATATCACATTATTATACATGTAATTGTGTTCCAGATATGGCCAGGATTACACGTAATCTTATATTGATGGTCGTCTGCATCGGAATGGTTTCCCAGTCTGCACGCGCTATGTACGGACTGTGTTCCACAGACTGGTTCCACCCTGAAGGCTGCTATGACCTTGGAAGCGAGTGCAAAACGGTAATTACAGTCAAACATTTATGGTAGAGTAACCGCAAAAAGCATAAGGATAACAAACCACATCAATATTCGAGTTTTATTTATTCTTTATGAAAGTCATTTTAAGAGAGAACATTATGTGAAACATTTAATAATTTTGTTGTAAGGTTAAATAAAAATTAAGTTAAAAAAATAAATAAAAAAAGCAATTGCATCATTTAAAAACAAGCGGTCCCTAAGCATTGATGTGAATGAAGGGCCCGTCATAATGAGTACAAATATGTGTCGTGTTCTGAGAAAACTGGGCATTATGCTTGTATGTAAATTGTCATCCCAGGTTAGCCTGTGCAGTCCGCACTGGCTAGTCAGGGACGACAATTTCCGCTTTTATGGAATTTTTCTTTTAAATGATGTCTCTGCTTAGCGAAAATCCAGTTAAGGCGAAAAGTGTCGTCCCGGATTAGCCTGTGCGGACTGCACAGGCTAATCTGGGATGACACTTTTCGCACATGCATTATGCCTAGTTTTCTCAGAACACGACACATATTACCCAGCTTGTTGTTCGATATAAATTCTGAATAATAGCCAAATGGGATCACACATCCGTCGTAACAAACTTATTCGTACTCAAATAGTTCCGAATTATTGGCCAATGAGATGATACTTGAAACAGATCATAATAAAAGCCTTTGCACATTTTAGCTTTCTGCCTTTTTATTGAAAAAATCATGACTTGTCTACAATGACGTTAATATGCAAATGTGATGCACAACGCAATTCGATGTTTATGTCGAATTTGCTTGATTTGCATATACATGTATTCATTATTCATTATTATCATACTTATTTTTCTTGATCTGAAAATGTTATTTCATTAGTGCCCTCTGTAATAATCGCAAAACAATCAGCCAACGAGCTCACACTAACAAGAGCGTCACCAACAACATCAACATGTTAATTAATTGTATGCTGACACGACCTTGATGAATGGCATGTTATGGTCGCTGAGTTTACATCATTCGTCAATCCCGCTGACATGTCCTCAAACATGTTGTGGATGCTTGCGCACAATCAAAGCGCTGCAAGCAACATAATTATACCACTTAACATACATATCGCATTCGTACAGTTTATTACTAATAACAAATGACTCTGCAACGACTCATTATTGGACATTGCTAAAGAGTTTGATCTGTTTAACTGTTAAAGTAATTTTGAAGAAATGTTGAGCGTTCTTCAAATGGACGTTATATAGATATTTTGTGTTTTTGAGAATGTCTAAAAATTCCAAAAACATCTGACAGCAGCCTTTTTAAATATTGCCGGGCATTTTTACATTAAATTGACTTCTTGACATATTTTGCCAGTTTTTGAAGATCTTAATTCATGCTTTTAATGAATGAATGAAAACATGGGTACTAAAGAGCTCCAGTATCAGATAAGAATGTAATTTAAGACAGAAAACAAGTTTACCCAACGTGGACTCGAAAAACTAGCCTTTTAATTAAACAGTTATCTTCTTAACCACTCGGCCATTCGAGCTATACTTTACATAAACCATCCACGTATTGTCAGAAAATATAACGAAAACATCAGAAGAACTCCACATTTTTCAATAGTTTCGCGTTTGTAGTGCTTAATAATTTTATCAATTTCTTATGATGATAACTCATAAGCGAAAAGGAATTTTCAGTATGAGTCAACGTCATTAGTGTTATTTCACTCTCTGACATATAGTGTTCTTTTATTTCTCCAATCTGCGACAAAAAGTTGAAAAATTGTCATTTCTATGAACAAGTCCTGTTAAGATATTTATTTTCGAACGAGCATTAATCTTTTAATCACCAAGAATAAATGAGTCGCGAAACGGGACGCTATGAATATCCGGACAGTGTAGCTCCAGAGATGCCTTTGCATCCGTATATTCCGATGAGGAATCGTAATGTCCGCTAATGGAATCACCTCCTTAGTCTCCTTGCGTGACTTTATAGTGGACAGGGTAGCTCATGACAAGATTGCGCATATGGCATAATAACCATTTTCGTAAGACGCGGCTCATATTGATAACATATTTTTTTTTTATTCCCGTATGTGTATGTTTTCAGATGGGTGGGGAATGTCGTCATGACAATTTCGGCGACCACGGCGAAGGATGCGCGTGTATCAAGGCGGTGGTGCGTGCAGATAGGCTCGAGTACGAGACGCTGACCAAGGATCATTTCCAGGGCAAGGGAGACCTCTTTCAAAGCTTTCTTATGAAAGGCACCACAAAACCAAAGACGCCTTAATGCAAACGAACATAGACGTAGTCCTGAACACGAGTACGCATGCGCAAAACTATAAACACAGATAGTTGGACATTCTTAAATCGGACAGGGCTCGTTTTACTTAACTGAACCATTTGCTTGTTCTGTGGATTCGCCTGGATAATTTTCGTTTCCGGAATTGTTTGCATTTTTACCAGTGCGTTGATATTACATGTTAACATGTGATATTTCGCTATAACAATTGCTTAAAGATACTCATAGATACTGTGTTAAATGTTCAACCTTGTCTAAATGTTCATGAATACAATGACACAAACGTACAGACATGTAAAGATGAAATCCAATACTGTTGTTTTTCCACATATAGAAAGACATGGCATAACATTTACGTATACTGTCTACTGAAGTTGTAGTACGAATAAGCTGCTGTCGTATAAATCAAGCATTCGCTTATGTAGATTGTTTTGGAAATAATAATAAAAAGCTAATGGAATTTTCATGTCTTTATTATTTGTTCCATCCTTTTTTTTGGCTGATCGCGTATTGACTAACAGCCAACCTCCAATCGCGTTCAATTACCGTTTACAGCACATGCATGTTGTTTTAAGGTCGTACATAGATAATCTTTTATTATAGTTACATGCGTTTACGTACATGGTATTTACAGACATATATTCAATACATAAAAGAACACCCGGCCTTACAGGCCTATAAGTCACCTTAACAACAGTGTAAAATATAACGTGATCATTATTATACAAATGGACAATAAAATATTTGAGCAACATACTGAGTTCAATGAATAAGTTAGTACAATTATCCAATTAGGAAGGCATATTTCTGGAAAATATGTAATACGTAGTTGATACTTAGAAGTTCATTTACATAATTATATTACGGTATTTTAAAGTTTGAACTTACACAACAGCATACAACAGATATTTTTACTTATATAACATATCGCTTCTGATATAAAAAGCATTAACAACAAATTTCGCACACTTTCTAGGATGACATTTTACCAAGAGAACCAGCGAAATAATATACAAATCAAGTGCGATAATAATTTGTTCTCTGAGTTCACAATTTTCACGTGTCCAGCCACAACTATTTAAGTTAGACAATTTAAGACCGGGGCGCTTCCTAATCTGTACTTTGTGCTGTTTCCATGTTATCCCGGTGTCGTGCACGCTGAATGATACGGTCGCTCGCATTAACTCGGAACTCTTTTCCTTGCGGAAGCTGGCGAAGCACTGCTCTCGCGTTCATTTCTACGAGTCTTCCAATGTGAGACTCGCAGCTTTTCAAGTAAATGTTATTATACGCCTCGAGGTTTTTCAGTACCATTTTGTTTCTTAAGACTAAGATTTTTTTCATCTAAGTTCTGAAAGGCGATATTTACTAGAGCGGGTCGATTCGTGAATCTAGTTGGCAGTCTTGTAGCTCCTGTGACCAATACATTATTGGAAACACCATCGCCCATAGCCTCCATAAGCTCTTTTGCTATTGATAACAGATTTTCACCTTCATTGTACGGAATCCCACTGGCTGTAATCGTTAGATCCGGGTCATTCAATGTATTGATATTTTTCCGTTGACCGTGACCGGTATCATGTGGCGTGAATGTACCTTTTCGTTGATCCGCCGTGTTCTCAAGTGTATCCATGCGTAATTGTAAAGAGTGAATAGTTTTCATGACCTGCTCAAGACGGGAACTATCTCGCGCCATATCTACCGATAATTCGTCCCGTAAGGCCCGTATTCGTGTATCAATTGTCTCTTTCATTTCTGCGCGTAGCTTATCGAACTTTGAGTCAATCGATTCCCTCATAGATTCTTGGTTCTTTTTTATGTCAACGACAGTGTTCATAATTATTTTCAGTTTATCACTATCAGAAACATTCCACGTGTCGGTATTACTTTCAGCGCCCAATACACGAGTGGTTGGCGATGATTCATTCGACGCCATAGTTTGACCAGTTTTATTTGACTTCTTTTTTCCTTTCATATCAGAAATTGCGATATTTTCTACATTTGCATAAGTCTGTACATTGCACGTGTCAATACAAGTTTCTATAGAGTTTTCAACCGAGTCACTCTCATATAATACTGCAAAAGAATTGCCTGTGTACATGTGAAACGTCGAAGTACATGCTGTCTGGTTGCCAATCGATTTTTGTTGTTCGTGCAATAATAATAGCAACACAATTAGTAGCATGCATTAATAGTAAACGTAAATCATATTGACGTTCACACAAGCATTACAATCACGTGTCAATGTGGCCACGTACTGATTTCAAAGTAGACTGTGTAAACATTGTATGAACTTCTCTTTAACACTAGCTGATTATATAACGTCTTGTTGACAAAAATCGTAAGTAGTCTTCAGGTATGCAATTTCTAAATCAATTAAAAGAAGTGTATCCAGACTTTAATGATAACTTATTATATCAGAAGAAAGCGTCTTGTATATACTGACATATTTGAGCTTCAAAGTTTACTGGCAATCCGGCATTTTGCGGAGTGATGGATAATTAAGAAAGAAACCCCAAAAAAAAGTTATTAATGAATTTTTAAGGCGTTCAGTGTGTTTGTTTTGTTATTGTTAAAGCTAAAGTTTATCAGCCTCTGTTGTAAATGGACATATATCAGACGACAAGTACACGTGATAATTTGATGAACGTCTGTTATTTCTATGTATTGTCATGTCTTCATTAATTGGCACACAGTTTGTATAAAAATGTTTATGTTTGACTGTTCAATAAAGTGTTATTTTCGTTTTAACAGTAAATTATCAACATAAGTATTGAATTAAGTTAATTTCTTTTCAAAAGGAGGAAAAATCGACCTTATTTATGTTTAAAGTTGTACTGGTATAAACGTAATATTAAGCTGCAAGATCTGACAGCCTTCATAAATGTGTTGCGTATTTTTATTCTTAGTTTTTTACTTTAGTATCTCATTTTCATATGATATTCAAATCATTATTTTCAAAAAGTTCAAACGACACTACTTCTGAAGCTCTTGAACCACAGAGACCACATGATTTATTAAATAAATTATAAAAAGGATTTCAATCCAACCACTAAGCCGGACGGACAAACATTCATTTTATGCGCTATAAGTTATATGCGTTATAAATAAGCAAAGTGAAGCGTTTTTCGCTCATACTCACGAAGAATAAATAAAAACACGTGAAAACACTAATTGATGGAACCGACTTACTGTGATAATACTATTAAACGGAAGACATGCGCACCTTTAATAAAAATCAGACAAAACTACAGAAATAATACCATTTATAAAAAATAACGCGTTGTAATAACACATATAATACACGTGTTAGCAATCTCCAAAGCTTCTTGTGAGCAGTATTTTTTTATTTATTATTTTATTGACTTACGGTGTTTTCCGTTTGACATGTATTTTTTAACAATTGTATTGATATCTCTAACATTAAACAGTTGAAATGATTTTCTTGGAGAAAAAAAAACAATGAACAAACAGTATAATACCAGCGTTCGACAAAATGTAATATCTTAATGCGATGCCTTACTGAAAATAAAGATTAAGGACTCGTTTTCGTGACAAATATTACAATGACAAAAAGTAGATGTAAATAAGTGCAAGAGCACATTCAGACGTCGGCTCGACTAGAAGACAAAATTAATAACCCACTCACTGCTTAATTATAGATCATTACAAGAGATTTAGGTGCCAATTTGTAGTCTGCGACTGTCAAAGCTATCGGTAAAAGACTGGCTTCAAGAAGACGTGTGGTGCCTTTCTTACAAATAGCAGCTCTAATAATCACTTATCGTCCCCTTGGATATCATTGTGTGACCCTGTGTAATTTACCGCCAAATAGTATTGGAAATGTGACGAACAAATATCAAGTTTGACTTAACATTTATTATTTACGTTATTCTTTTATCTTTATTTTTAATGACAATCATACTTAATTATAGCATTTTCTGAGCCAGAAAAACTAACTTGTGAATGCGTAACAAATTATAACAGTAACGTATAAGAGATGCTTAGAATATTCACTTACATTTGAATGATGTATGTACTTACCTGAACTATCAATCAATTTGATTATAAAGTGTTTTATAATTATCGGTGTATGACACAAATAAGTTAAATGTCACCATGATTCATATGAGATATAGTTATTAATGTTACCATATATATTCATTTGTTTTTTGTTTTATTTTTAAATACATATGTGTACATAAACCAAGGCAGACGTGATGAATGTTTTACCAACGATCTATGTTATGATTTCCGCATGTAAGCGAACGGCATAAAGGATAAGAATCGGGAGTTTAGAGATGCACCAGCATCGGGCAATATGGGTGGAAACTGGTTGACCCTTAACCGCAAGGAGTGACTCTGTAAGGGGACATATATATGGAAACTGGTTGACCCTTAACCGCAAGGAGAGACTCTGTAAGGGGACATATATATATGGAAACTGGTTGATCCTTAACCGCAAGGAGTGACTCTCTAAGAGGACATATAGACGGAAACTGGTTGAACCTTAACCGCAAGGAATGACTCTGTAAGGGGACATATATATGGACACTGGTTGACCCTTAACCGCAAGGAATGACTCTGTAAGAGGACATATAGACGGAAACTGGTTGACCCTTAACCGCAAGGAGTGACTCTATAAAAGGGACATATATATGGAAACCAGTTGACCATTAACCGCAAGGAGTGACTCTGTATGGAGAAATATATATGGAAACTGGTTGACCCTTAACCGCAAGGAGTGACTCTGTAAGGGGACATATAGACGGAAACTGGTTGACCCTTAACCACAAGGAGTGACTCGGTAAGGGGACATATATGTAATAGGACATTTTTTTTCCCTTCATTCCAATTATTGCCCTTTAAATGTAACTTTCTTTAGATGTATTTTACTTGAGTGAATTTGTGAAAATAGTTTATAATAATATGTTGTGTTCAATTGGTTATCAGTCAATTGTACATTTTGTATGAGGATAGTACGATATATGTCTTTTGTATAACTGTTGTATTTATTATTTGTCCTGGAGACGATATGTAGTCTCGGTCTCAGTAGTCAGTTGTGCGACGTGTTTGGAAATTGGAGTTAATCTCCGCACATTTCCTCAGTGGAAACCATGACCGGTATGTTAAAACACGCTCGTACAATCTTATAGTAAAAATAAAATAGATAACAGTTAATTTCCTAGTTTCTTAGTTATTCAAAAGAGTTAATCTCTTTAACACCTTTTTAGGTGTAAGACGTAGAACCCGTTCTATTACATTGGTGGAGATACGGGGAGACTCTTTTTGTTAGGGGAAATAATAGGAATTTATTTTAAAGGGAAATTTGTTTAATTAGAGAATAAACGTAATAGGATAAACGTTATTTGAGTAGACACGCTTAATGATAGATATTTAAAGTGATAACATTGATTGAGATTTGAAGTTGATAGAGATATTGAGATTTAAAGTTGATAGATATATTGAGATTTAAAGTTGATAGAGATATTGAGATTTAAAGTTAATTGAGATTTTGAGATTTGAAGTTAATTGGGATATTGAGATTTTAAGTTGATTGAGATATTGAGATTTAAAGTTGATAGAGATATTGAGATTTAAAGTTGATAGATATATTGAGATTTAAAGTTGATAGAGATATTGAGATTAAAAGTTAATTGAGATATTGAGATTTGAAGTTAATTGGGATATTGAGATTTTAAGTTGATTGAGATATTGAGATTTAAAGTTGATTGAGATATTGAGATAAACAGTCCATTATTTATAGTCTCGTTTAAAAGTATTTGTAAATTTTGGCAAAAAAGTTATAATCAATATGTAAATGTTTTTCATTAAGCACCCTTTATGGAAAACGTCCAAAAACTCACCACGGAGACCTTAAATTCCGTCGAAATAGATTTGATCATTACAAACAACAGTTACATATTACCGCATCAAGAATACGTTTAATACAGAATAATTTAATTAAATATTGTCATATGAACGTCGTAATAAATGAATAGTATTTCTTATTAATATGCTCAATATAAAAGATATAAGAAATAACCAATACACATATGTAGAGCTGTACATTTATTGAAAATCTAAATATCTACTGATATAATTGAAGTTGAAGACTTACACAAAATGTTTAGTTCTATTTTAGAAGAAAAATTGCAAACACTCACAACGAACCTCATACCAGATGGTAATAAGAGCAATATTCAGCCAAATATTCGAAATAATAGAGGTCGTAGTCAGATTTCAAAAAATGGCACCCCAGGTTTTAGAAACTTAGGTCATCAGTACTAAAGACTTGATGATAGGAACAACAAAAATAACTTTAGAGACGATTCCTATCGACAGAACTTTCTTCAAATCCTAGGAATAGTAGATTTGAGAATCCTTATGCAAGGCAGTATAGTAAATTTGAGAGGAATTATAGACAAACATTTTCTAGATCTAAGAATGCAACACCCTACATGGGTACAAGACATTGTTAAAGAGACATACCTTGTAGGTACTGTAATGGCATTGGTCATATAGAGAGACGCTGTTCTGTAAAGAACCAGTCAGTCGAACACACACATAGGCCAATTAAGGCAAATACATATAGTAGTTATGTTTGTAAGGGCTGTGTAGTTGTAAACTCAAAACTGCATGAGGCCCAGAACCCAGACGGATACCTGGGGAAAACGTTGTCTGTGACGGAGTTAGCCAAAAAGAGCACAGACAGTAACCTGTGTTCGGAACCTGAGTCACTGCACTCCAAGCATCAGGCTGCCATAATGAAACTTCAAGATAAGATGGAGGCTGAGAAGCATGAGGCTGTCAGAGACATTCAGAGCAAACTAACAACAGAACACAAGAATGAGCTCAAAGCAATAGTGCAAAGTTTGCAAAACAAGCATCAGAAAGAAATACAGGAATACGAAGAAAACATGTGTGCTTTTGATGTGCGATATGGACTAGCAGTCTCTAAATTTGAGGAAGAAAAGGCGCAGATACTCTGTAAAATAGAGGCTGACCAGTGGAAAGCGTCATCACGAATCAAGAAAGAAAAGGAAACAACGAGGGAGGAAATGCAGAACCATTTGACATTGTTTGAAGAAAAAGTGTTGAAGCTTGAACAACAATGTACACTTGAGAATAAGACTTTGAGGGAAGATCTGATTATTTTAATGAAGGCGGCGGTCTAAAGGAGGGAAGAAATGCATCTCGAGAATCAGGTCTGCTTGTCAGCGCTGGAAGAGAAACTGAGAAAGAGCACGAAGATAAATTTGAAGATCTCGCAATCAACGTCAATCGTTATATAGCGGAGTCAATAGAGAGGGAGAGGCGATACATGGGCGAGCGAGTGGTTGATCTTGAGGACAAATATGGTCAAATGATGAGGCAGCTTGTCGCCACTAGATCTGTCATTGAGCAGGATGTTTTACAGTTATAGCAAGGGCCGCATTCAGACCGACCGCTACGGATCGTGTACAAACTTTAACCGCGAATAACAATTGTGACGTACGAACATTTAGTAAAAGTGTTGATTATGAATTGTTTTTATTTTGAGAGTGTAACATGTAAATTGTGTTGTGGTGAAAATGATATAAACAGTGTTTTCTGGACAATGACGACAGTGATGTGCAAACATTAAGTTAACATGTTAATTATGAACTCTTTCTGTTGAATATGTTAAATTGTGTAAAAATTGATCTCAACAGTGGTTTTCGTAAATATTTAAAATAAATTCATTATATTCATTTACTTTTCTGTTAAGGGGGGAGGAATGTAATAGGACATGTTTTCTCCCTTCATTCCAATTATTGCCCTTTAAATGTAACTTTCTACAGATGTATTTTACTTGAGTGAATTTGTGAAAATAGTTTATAATAATATGTTGTGTTCAATTGGTTATCAGTCAATTGTACATTTTGTATGAGGATATTACGATATATGTCTTATGTATAACTATTGTATTTATTAATTGTACTGGAGACGAGATGTAATCTGGGTCTCAGTAGTCAGTTGTGCGACGTGTTTGGAAATTGGAGTTAATCTCCGCACTTTTCCTCAGTGGAAACCATTACCGGTATGTTATAACACGTTTGTACAATCTTATAGTAAAAATAAAATAGATAACAGTTATTTTCCTAGTTTCTTAGTTATTCAAAAGAGTTTATCTCTTTAACACCTTTTTAGGTGTAAGACGTAGAACCCGTCCTATTACGTATATATGGAAACTGGTTGACCCTCAACCACAAGGAGTGACTCTGTTAGGGGACATACATAGACGGAAACTGGTTGACCCTAAACCGCAAGGAGTGACTCTGTAAGGGGACATATAGACAGAAACTGGTTGACCCTTAACCGCAAGGAGTGACTCTGTAAAGGGACATATATATGGAAACTGCTTGACCCTTAACCGCAAGGAGTGACTCTGTAAGGGGAAATATATATGGAAACTGGTTGATCCTTAACCGCAAGGAGTGACTCTGTAAGGGGACATATATATGGAAACTGGTTGACCCTTAACCGCAAGAAGTGACTCTGCAAGGGGACATATATATGGAAACTGGTTGACCCTTAACCGCAAGGAGTGACTCTGTAAGGGGACATATATATGGAAACTGGTTGACCCTTAACCGCAAGGAGTGACTCTGTAAGGGGACATATATATGGAAACTGGTTGACCCTAAACCGTTAGGAGTGACTCTGTAATGGGACATATATATGGAAACTGGTTGACCCTTAGCCGCAAGGAGTGACTCTGTAAAGGGACACATATATATGGAAACTGGTTGACCCTTAACCGCAAGGAGTGACTCTGTAAGGGGACATATATATGGAAACTGGTTGACCCTTAACCGCAAGGAGTGACTCTGTAAAGGGACATATATATATGGAAACTGGTTGACCCTTAACCGCAAGGAGTGACTCTGTAAGGGGACATATATATGGAAACTGGTTGACCCTTAACCGCAAGGAGTGACTCTGTAAAGGGACATATATATATGGAAACTGGTTGACCCTTAACCGCAAGGAGTGACTCTGTAAGGGGACATATATATGGAAACTGGTTGACCCTTAACCGCAAGGAGTGACTCTGTAAAGGGACATATATATATGGAAACTGGTTGACCCTTAACCGCAAGGAGTGACTCTGTAAGGAGAAATATATATGGAAACTGGTTGACCCTTAACCGCAAGGAGTGACTCTGTAAGGGGACATATATATGGAAACTGGTTGACCCTTAACCGCAAGGAGTGACTCTGTAAGGGGACATATAGACGGAAACTGGTTGACCCTTAACCGCAAGGAGTGACTCTGTAAGGGGACATATAGACGGAAACTGGTTGACCCTTAACCGCAAGGAGTGACTCTGTAAGGGGACATATATATGGAAACTGGTTGACCCTTAACCGCAAGGAGTGATTCTGTATGGAAATATATAGACGGAAAATGGTTGACCCTTAACCGCAAGGAGTGACTCTGTAAGGGGACATATATATATATATATATATATATGGAAACTGGTTGACCCTTAACCGCAAGGAATGAGTCTGTAAGGGGACATATATATGGAAACTGGTTGACCCTTAACCGCAAGGAGTGACTCTGTAAAGGGACATATATATATACGGAAACTGGTTGACCCTTAACAGCAAGGTGTGACTATGTAAGGAGACATATAGATGGAAACTGGTTGACCCTTAACCGCAAAGAGCGACTCTATAAATAACAAGCATTTCAAACTTAACTTTATAATATTCACTGTTATATCTTTTGCTCAGTTGGGCTGGTGTTTACCAACATATTGTTGTGACTCAATAATTTCAAAAAAGGTCTAGTGCATAAAACCAATAACACTACTGCGTAAATTAATTCCATCTATTCGATATTCGTAATCTTGAATGAAAACGATACACTTTCTTCGGTAACCTTTCAATTATGATATAAAATAACGTGTAGGTTTTGTAATCATCACTTTGGATGTTATATCTTTGTCTGATTACTGTTTTTAAATTTCTTTAGACACTCAATCATGGGTCATGGATTTTTTAACATATTTTGTTTTTGTTTTATTTGTAATCTCACGCGAACATACTTACTACTTGCCATTCCTACTAATACACGGTGTTTTATTGACAATGTTAATTCACATATGACATGTTATATTCCTAAGGCGCAAAACTAGTCCTTTAACAATGTTAATTATGTATGCACTCATCATAAAAACGTATATAAATATTCGTATTACCATTAACGTGAATGCTTTATTATATTTGCACTGGTTTACTTCTGCTTCAGAAAATGAACTGGTAAACGTTTAACTGATATGTCAAATAAACAGAAAAGAAGAAAGTAAATCACATAAAGTAAGAAAATCTGAAATATTGAACAATCTGAAGCTAAAGTAATCTATAATGGCTTAATTTCGCTATTAAAGAGAACGTATGTATACATACATAAACTACGGTAATTATTAAATGGTGGATAATTCCAATGCATAGCTTGTAAAATGATTTGAACGATTGCCACCTGTCAAGCGTTCGCATTTAGGGATAAGAATTTGGAGTATGTTGGTCAAAAATAAACACGTGTTTCGTTTAATAATCATCGCAAGGAAAGACACTTAAATACATCATTTATTTACTGTACTTAATCATTTTAATCATACTATTTTTGTTAAACTTTAATTATTGGCTCGGTTTTAATGATAACTAAAACCTCGCTTTAAATTGAGAAATGGTATAAACAAATTTACGATTTGATTATTTTATTAGTTGTGTGTGGCACTCAAATTGCACACTATTCCAAGAGCAAAACTAGTTTGAGTGGATATCATTCATGTTTTAAACCATTGCGTTTGTCGTATATGCCTTACACCATAAAGTTTGAAACCCAACGTTGTTGATGTTACGGCTAGGTTAAGAATAACGTTAGAATAGGTATTTATCAACATCCCGCTTGGGTTGTACCATTCAACTATATCAATAAACAGTAATAGTGTATTTACAAACGTTAAGAGTCTATTTAGATTGAATAAAAAGACTCAACTGGAACGTACTTAAAGACAGACCTATATCATCATTGAAATTACAAGCAATTCGTCTGTAACTATGGTAGAACATGCATCCATACGAGACGACGCTAAGTATGTGTTAATACGATTAGATATGTGCCGTGTTCCGAGAAAACTGGACAAAATGCTTGTGCGTAAAGTGTCATCCCAGATTAGCCTGTGCAGTCCGCACAGGCTAATCTGGGACGACACTTTCCGCCTAAACTGGATTTTCGCTAAAAAGGGCCATCATATACACGAAAAATTCCAAAAAAGCGGAAATTGTCGTCCCTGATTAGCCTGTGAGTACTGCACAGGCTAATCTGGGATGACAATTTACGCACAAGCATTTTGCCCAGTTTTCTCAGAACACGCCACATATTAATCGCAAGGCATTGCACATTTCCAGTATTTACCCGATGGCTGTCTTGAACAACGAGATCGTTACCTAAATCTCTTTAAATGCTCTATAATTAAGTAGTTTGCGGATTGTAAATGATGCATTCAAATCGACCAGACGAATCTGGTTTTTCCACATTCGATGCTTATCTCCGGCTTGTTATCGTGTTAATACTGGTAAGACAAAAACGAGACCTCAAATTTTCAAAAAAGAGTTTATATTAACGTAAAGTGCTACAGGGGTAAATATTTTCTATTTTAATTGAAACACGTGTTTTATTATGTTTTTATATTTACATGTAAGGCATTTTGCTGTGCGTTAAATCGGTGAAAAAGACGCCTTAGGGACATAACGAAATGTGTCACAAAAAGGGCCAATAAAAACGGAAATTACCGTACACATTTACCGGTAAATAAAAAATAACAATTGAAAACAGACATAAGTAAAGAATATATATGGCATTTTAAAATGCCTATTTTATACGTGCGTATGTACACCATGCGTTTTGTTTATATATTAACTTAAATGACTTTACTTATTTAGCGCTCGAATTTCATTTACATGCTGGACATCAGTTTTTGCCATTTGCTAATAAATTAGAGTTTGTTTTGTCTGGAGCGTCGGAATTGTTGCGTTTTGCAATTTATGGAAAAAAGAAAATCCATAAGCGTAATGGATAAGAAGATGTGGGACTACAATTCAGAACGTCAAAACATACATGGCGGCAACAAAATGTTTTTTGGTATTTTTGTCACAACAGCTTTAAACATCAAGTATACAAATTGTTCCGTATTCACAAGAAATAGTAACAATTATTTATTATTTTAATGAATATACCACATTCCTATTCAGTTAACAAAATGCATATATATACAAAGACCAATACTTCACTACACACTAGTGCCATTTTATCAAAATATTAGAACATGAGAACAATACATCAAAATAACACATGTACACATGTACAACAATTTATCACGTGTAATAATTCATCCGATATGTTTTATGTCAGACAGAAGTGACATTAGTCATTTAACGACTTCAATACGAATACATAGTCTACGTAAGCGTGTTTACATGTTGTTCTGTATGTGAATAAACCGTATCTTTTAAATGTGGTGATTTCTTCTTCAAGTGTCTGTGCGTTTGTGACATTTTTTTCATGAACATTCATACAGGTGTGTAAATTGTAAACAGCATCAGTAAGTATCATAACCTTTTCAAGTAAATTTACAGTGAAATAGCACATGCAAACGTTTGAATCACCGAATAAAGGACATTTCATGTAGTGCTGAACAGAAAGTCTGAAAACAGCATGGGTCTATAGCTATACCTTGGACAAGAAAAATGATCAGTTACGTTACTCCAGACCTGTCCGTTTTAAGAATGTCCGAATAATTATATTCAGAATTGTTTGCGCACGCGTGCGCATATTCAAGACTAGGTCTTATTCAGTCAAAATTAAGGTGTCTTGTCTATATTTTAATTTATTCAATACTGAAGTACATGTGCAAATGACATAACTAAATGCATACATCATTCATCGAATACATTAATATGAAAAAAATGGTTGGACCTTAAGGTCAACAGATAGTAATTATGGTTTTTTCCCGGTGTGGTTCATTTACATGTTTGTGGCGATTTACGTTAAATGTGACGAGTCAAAGGCACAGCTAATATACAAACATACACATATATGAATAGCACATGAAAGGTAAACAGTGTCATACAATGTATAAAAACTTAATTCTCATGTACTAAGCACATGCAGTGAAAACTACATGAGCAAGCCAACGTGTCATGTCAAGAAGATAATAAATCAAGCTTTAAATAACAGCAAGAAACACGCTTTGTCGTCTTAATAATGTGTTGGACGTTTAAAATCATTTGCAAATTGTATCATGGTTACCAAACATAATTGTATCTCTGTTTAATGGTTTCATAGAATGTTTTGGGTTTCTTGGCGCCTTTCATGATGAAGCTCTTGAAGAGTTCCCCTTGATCAGAAGGTGGTCTTTGGTCAGAATTTCGTACTCAAGCCTGTCTGCTCGCACTACTGCCTTTACGCAGGCGCACCCCTCACCGTGGTCGCCGTAGTTGTCATGACGACATGCCCCACCCATCTAAAACACACGCATAACAAAATGAGGGCAAGTACTCAAGTGCAGTAATCATAGATATATATGTCTGTAGTCGTTCGGCCATGACCTTTTATAACTCATTTGTGTTTTTTGTTTCAAATAATAAAATTTCTTACATGAATTCGAGAGTTAAAGTAAAATTTATCTTGATTAGTATTGTATTAAAATTAACAAATGATCCATATAGTTTGCTATATTTTTATTACAAAAATTGACTTTCATAAGGAAAAATGAATTTGAATGTTATCAGATGAAATTGGTTGAGATTTCCATAGGGCGCGTTTTGGACCCGAACATGGTCCCCGAAATGTTTGACTGGGCTTACAGTTTTGCACTCGTCTCCTAGGTCGTAGCATCGTGTATCGCTGAACCAGTCTGTGGAGCACAGTCCTTTCAAGGCGCGTGCAGACTGTGACACCAATCCGATGCAGACGACAGCCAACAGAAACTTACTGGTAAACCCGTCCATGCCTGAAACAAACATGCACTGGAGGCTGACGAGGTCAAAGCGTAGTCCGTTTGTCTACGACGTCGGGTATATGTTTTACCACGAAGCATTGTGTCAATACACATGCCATTGAAGTACAGATTGGTGTACTTCGTTGAGTAACCTATACATTATATTTGTAGTTTGTTGCACAACCAATACATACTCTGTGCAAAACCTATACATAAAGCGACTTGTGATTTCCTTCAAAACATTTGCATTTGAATGATTAAAATATATGTTCGTAACCTGTTGTGTACTTTAAAATGTTTAATGTACAGTGTATCAAAGTAACATGTAGTTTTATTAAAGTTAAGCTACTGTAATTGGCTATTTCAACAGAATAGCCACCTTATGCATAACTTCAAATCAATACATTTCGATTTTAGCTCAAAATCAATGTAAAGGTTGCAACTACGCGCATTTGTAATTACAGTCTACTCTCGTTATCTCGACATCGCATATCTCGAGTTTCTCGATATGTCGAGGTAAGCTCAATGTCCCAACTTTTTCCCTTCTTTATCTATATTAATAAACATCGCATATCTCGAGTTTCGTTATCTCGACTTATTCGATATTTCGACAAAAAAATCTGTCCCGAGTCCCGATTTTACATGTATTTACTGTGGTTTATCTCGAAGTGCGAATAACT
>VMBQ01002752.1:52546-64388 GCA_007657795.1 Dreissena rostriformis
CCTGTTTCAATGATTTTATTCATGTCGTTTTATATATATACAAAATTTACAAAGACATATGCATGCGTATACTTATGTTTCCATATGACTTTACACAAAGAGTGCATTTTTACAACTCAATTATAATTTTGAATCCAATATGCATATTACAAAGACAAGTTACAAACTTTACACAACTTAATTAAGGAAACACTATTTGCAAACTTCATATATAATGATGGTTGCTAGGTAAACAGTAGTTTTATAATGGACATTATGAACAAAAATGTGACACAAAGAGTGCATTGAATCCAATATGTAAAATGCAATGTACAAAGACATGCTCAATCAAGTAAACACAATTTGCAAGTTTCAAATATAATGATGGTTGCTAGATAAACAGCAGTTTTTTAAATGTAATTATCGATTTCATATATAATGAGAGTTTTCTGGGTAAACAACAATTATTTTTGTATATATCAAATTCTAAATTACATATTTGAGGTCATACTTAATTTGATTTAGTTGGACAGTTAAAAAGTCCAGACGGGATTTTATTTAGGTTCACCATTAAACGTGTGTTACATGCAGGCCTGATTTGATGTGTGTTTGGTGGTTCGGGTTTAAAAGCACGCAATTGTGAAAAGAGTTAAGTTCATATTGACATATTCATAGCATAAGAACACTGCATGCTTAGCTACATGGTACCGTCAGTAGACCGTGTTGTACTCACTTCACTCGTTCATGTTCACGTGGTGACTTAAGATTGAGGAAATACAATGTTAATATTTAACCGTATATACCCGTTTAAAATTCGAAGAAATTTGAATTTAAACGTTTATCCATATTGCCCATATAGATTAGCTATTCAACTTCAGTAATGCAATGGTCAATAACAAAGCCATTGCTGCGAAACACCAAAGGGGCGCCATATACAGTTTATATCGCGACACAAGTGATAGGATATTGGGCATAATAATTGCCTTAACTTATTTTGTGCTGCGTTTTATAAAGATCTATCAATAAACATTTTATAGATAAACGTCCTTATTGATAGATCTGTTGATCATTATTGTACATGTCTTACTAAAATGGATTTTGTTACAAGCTGAAAAAATACCGTTGTAAAGAAGGCAGTTGAAGTATAGTGACCAATTGCCTGTCAGATCGATTGTTGCAGAGCAAGTACAGCGATATGTATAAATGAATAATACATATTGATAAACAACACTGTGTGATTGTTGTTTTTTGTCATAAAGGGTATGTTGCTTACAGTAGATACATTCTTTTAAGAAGAAGACACTTAAACAAATACTTAAACCATAAAGTTTTGGCATGTGACTGCTTCAATTGTTTATGGCCATATTCATCTTTGTATGCCGGTTTAACTTGTCATCGATTTGCCTTGCCTGTAAGTAATGTTGCTCCCGATATTACTCATGCGCCTACAGCTAAATTAGAGAAAACGAGATCCAATCGGGAGAAAACTCTTTTAATCAGTTTTGGTTAAGCAAAGGAAAGAATATTATGAAACACCACAACGGCATGCACATAAAAATGGCTCATTATTATGTTGCTAAACAATTTTGTTATTTCTACCCACATCGTAAAATACAGAAATAAAATAATAACCACCCCTACCAGAGAAAAAAATAAAATCTAATTCAATAAACGACAACGCACTTCATTGTGCTGCCCAATACAAATTACAATATAAGTTATGGACTTATACATGTTGCAGTGTAATGTACACATGTATACACATTACCATATGTCTTAGCAATTTATACGACACTGTCATTCTCACTTTTAGCAAAAATACATAACAATTATAGATAAAACGTATCCTGGAGATTTATATTAAACCACGATAATAATAAATATTTTTGTACCATATTGAATCAATAAAAACTTATTACATACCTTTAAATAAACCAAATTCTGAAAACGTGTTATCCACTAAAGAAGTTAAACGTGTTCACGTAAGTTGTACGAGACGACGCGTTAGCAGCGCGATGAAGCTCGGCGTATGTATAAAGTTGAACTCGGTCTGACAAAGCGATGAAATTCAGTCAATTTAAATAATAAAAGCGACGCTTTCTGAAAACTACGGAATACCGTTANTGAAAATGCGACATTGCGACAATACGATGGCGACATAGCGATAGGACGATGGCGACAATGCGATAATACGATGACGACATTACGATGACTATCACATTGTCGCCATCGTACTTTCGCGTTGTCGCATTTTCGCCATCGTACTATCGCATTGTCGCCATCGTACTATAGCACTTTCGCATTGTCGCCCTCTGGATTGTAATGTGTAACCACGATGGCTCTAACGGTATTCCGTAGAAAACGCATTTTATACCTTACACGCCCGACCACAGTCAATGCGCTACAGGGTGTTGTAATAAGCGTTTAACTCGAAGTTAATTTATTAATAATCATTCCGTTGCCAGAATGGATAGGATGTTGATCGTATTAACATTTTTCTCAAAAGGTTACGTGATAACAAATTTTAATTACAAACCGGTTTAACCACGTTCAGGTAAATTTCCATCCAGACGTTAACATAACGTCATTCCGTCTGTATAAACACTTAACGGATACGTAATTGACCGACGCTCCAAAATGTTCATTGTGTATGCATAAATCGTCGTTTGTGTGTTCATGAAATACATAGCCCCATTCATTCGTTCATCCATCACTTTGTTCGAACTGTTCGCATGAAAAAAAAACACACATGCAAATAGTTCACGATACATGTTTCTCATATTCTGTTTTCAAAATCGTTGCATACAAAACCCTTCAGATTGCAGAATTACTCGTGCATTATTAAAAGCTCCAAATATAATTCGCAAACAAAACTAATGGACATCTTAGCGAACAAAATACAAAAGCGTCGCACAAAAATCTGTTAAACAATAACGAATCGGAAATTATCAATCATATGGTTTCAATATACACGAAGGTGTGGTGCTGCCTATGGCGTACATCGAGTAAGAGCATTTACATTCGAACTGCATCGAGTAAGAACAGTTACATTCGAACTGTATGAGTAAGAACACTGACTTTCGAACAACATCGAGTAAGAATACTAACATTCGAACTACATCGATTAAGAACTCTTACGTTCGAACAACATCGAGTAAGAAAACTTACATTCGGACAACATCGAGTAAGAACACTTACATTCGAACGACATCGAGTAATCACTTACATTCGAACAACATCGATTAAGAACACTTATATTCGAACTACATCTAGTTAGAACACTTATATTCGAACTACATCGAGTAAGAACAATGACTTTCGAACTGCATCCAGAAACAGCACTAACATTCGAACTACATCGAAGAAGAACACTTACTTTCGAACTACATCGAGTAAGAACACTGACTTTTGAGGTACATCGAGTTAGAATACTTACATTCAAACTTCATCGAGTAAGAACACTTACATTCGAACTACATCGAGTAAGAACACTTACATTTGAACTACATCGAGTAAGAACACTTTCATTCGAACTTCATCGAGTAAGAACACTTACATTCGAACTACATCGAGTAAGTACACTTACATTCGAACTACATCGAGTAAGAACACTGACTTTCGAGCTACATCGAGTAAGAGCATTTACATTCGAACTAAATCGAGTGAAAACACTTACATTCGAATTACATCTAGTAAGAACACTGACTTTCGAACTTCATCTAGTAAGAGAGCTTACATTCGAATTACATCGAGTAAGGACATTTACATTCGAATTAAATTGAGTAAGAACACTGATTTTCGAACTACATCTAGTAAGAGCGCTTACATTCGAACTACATCGAGTAAGAACACTGACTTTCGAACTACATCGAGAAAGAACACTGACTGTCGAACTACATCGAGTAAGAACACTGACTTTCGAACTACATGGAGTTAGAACACTGACTTTTGAACTACATCGAGTAAGATCACTTTAATTCGAACTACAACGAGTAAGATATCTTACATTCGAACTACATCGAGTAAGAACACTGACTTTCGAACTACATCTAGTAAGAGCGCTTACATTCAAACTATTATTAATTTGGCTACCTACAATAGTATACTGACACATGACATTACTTTATTTATAAATAAATGCATTTAAGACAATATAAGCATGTGTACGTCTTAATAAACTGTCTGTTCTGTTCTGTATTATGCATACTATTTTAAATGTGCGATTTAGTCCAATTGCTTTTTATATATTCTAACATGGCACACACAAAATACTTACTGGACTTACCCATTATTTTTATTCTTATGATTATTTAAAAATATTTGCTGATTGTGGCTGTAAATAATACACATGGTCTTCTGCAATCTATAGGGTTTGGTACGCAACGATTTTGGATACATAATATGAGGACAGTGTATCCAAGTCTTAAATAACAATGTTCATGTTGTCTTTTTCTTGTAAACAAAACGAATCAATGCAAATCTAATAAATATGCTGGAGCGTCGGTCAGTAACGTTTCTAAAAAGTGCTTAAACAAACGGAACGACGTTGCGTGAACGTCTTGATGGAAATTGACCTTGACAAGGTCAACCCGGTTTGTAAGTAACGTATTTATCACGTTAGCGTTGGAGTAATATTCAAACCGATCAACAGCCTGTCCATTCTGGCCACGGACTGATTATTAATTAACAGAAACGTCAGGTTTATTACCTCACCTTGTAGCGCACTTACACTGGTCAGGGCTAAAATGAATAAAAGGCGTTATTAGATAGCGTCGCTTTGATTGTTTTAATTATCTGAAGACAACGAACGTTAACACGTTAACCGTGTTTTGTGAATATAAAGGTTTCCGAGTTTTGCTTTTTTTAAAGGTACGTTTTCAGTTTTTATTTTAATTAAATATTGTATAATGTGTATCATAATTGTTTTTTATAAATCTCCAGCATACGTTTTATTTACAATTGTATTGTATTTTTGCTGAGATTGAGAATAATACGGACAAATATCATTTGCCAAGATATATGGTAAAATTGTTTATACATTTTACTTCAACATGCATATACAACTGTACTACGTAAATTCAAATGTATTGGGCGCCACACTAATTCTTTATGGAATTAGATTTTTACTTTGCCTCTTATTATTTCATTTGTGTAAATTTAAAATTTAGCTACACATACATAAACATGTTTTGTTATGTAAATGCCGTTGTGTTTTGTTTTTATTATTTCGTTTGCATTACCAATTTACCAATTTTGAATAAAAGTGTTTCCTCGCGATTGGCTCCCGTTTTCTCTCAGTAGGCTATCGGTGCATAAGTAAGATCATGAACTAATTACTTAAAGGAGAGTCAAACCGAAACCAGTAAAACCGGCATGAAAAGATGAATTAGGCCATAAAAAGTAAAAAGTGAATCCGGCACACACAAAAAAGGCAGTTAACACACTTTATGTTTAAAGTATTTTTAAATTGTTTTCCCCTTAAAAGAATGTCTATTCGATGTTAATAACATGCCATTAATGACGACAAAACAACAATCATGCTATGTTGTATATCAGTAGATATGATTCGTTTATTAATCTCACTGTATTTGCCCTGAAACAATCGATGAGGCGATCTGTCACTATACTTCATAACATCTTCATTCATGTCAGTTTGTCACAAATTCCACATTTAGTAGAGTAAGACAATTACATATTTAAATGTTTACATTTAATTTCTTCAATCTTAAACCAACACATGAATATGAACGATTAAAGTGAATACAATAAAATATTAATGGCTATTAAATATTGTTTCACATAATTGAAATTTGCAAAGGCAGATCGTGCATGCTCGCTTTAATGTACATGTTCCTGATGGTTTAGCAGCAAATGATATGAATTAGAATAAAACTATAATTATAATGAAGGCACTAATAAAGGATCTTTAAAAAAACACACACACAAATAAAGATAAAAACGTTGATGAATGACAAACTAGAAAAACAATTGAGAAAAAAGGGTACCAAAAGATAAACAGAATATGAGCTTTAGACATTAATACTCTTTGCTTGTGTACGGTCGAAAAAAACTATTGGGAAATCCTCACTATTCCCTGCAGATGTGTTCATACGACAAATCATGATAATTTAGCTAACTATAACAAACACGAATAGACGTTTCGGTATTGGCTAACGTAACGAATTTCTATGAAGTAAAACAAAATCATCAGTAGATATGCATGTGATTGTTCAAGATTGAGAAAATAAAGTTGACTATTGAATTGCTTTTACATGCTTACAAACTTTAAGTACAACAAAATACGCTCATTTTACGAGAACAATTATTGTTTTTATCCCTACGCTTTTAAAGGTGCATTTTACACCTGTATGTTGTAAATTAATGTCGCGATATAACACGAAAACCAATAAACAAAATGATGAACATAATAAAAAAGCATATGCACACACTGAGGATTTACATGTCACAAGCATTTACAACGCAAGAAGCCAAATGCAACACTGTACATGTATTCATTTACAACCGTAACAATTTTTACCGTTGATTAAACAACCAACATAACGCTTAACGTGCTTTCTTGAATGGGACGTAAATTATTATAAAGCAATAGAGGCAGTGTAGGTTAGCCTGATATGTTCTAAAGCTATGATTAAGTCCACATGAACTTAAATCTTTGCAATAGTGTAAGCTACTGTGAAGTCATATTTAAACCAGAACCACTATAGCCACATCAAATCCGGCGTGCATGTACCAAACGTTTAGCTGTGAACCTAAATTAAATCCAGTCTGAATGTAAAATCTTCAACTGTCCAGCTAAATCAAATTATGTAGTAACCTAAAATGTTTTATTTGTCCCCACATTAAAAACTTGTCTGATTAAACATGTTAGTTGTTAACAATCACATAAATCTTTCCAGATAAAGCATTCAAATATTTAACCGATTACCCCAAATCAAATGTTAACTTAAACCGTTCGCTTAACCATATCAAATAACATGTGGGTATCAAATGATTTATTGTTACAAATCCAATCAAGTCTGAATGAGCCATTTGTAATCGCAAACTATATAATATACATCCATTTTCGTTTCAGGTATGGACGGGTTTACCAGTAGGTTTCTGTTGGCTGTCGTCTGCATCGGAATGGTGTCACAGTCTGCACGCGCCATGAAAGGACTGTGCTCCACAGACTGGTTCAACGATACAAGATGCTTCGACCTAGGAGACGAGTGCAAAACTGTAAGCCCAGTCAAACATTTCTGGAACCGTACCGTACCGGGTCCAAAACGCTCAAAAGGGAAATCTTGACCAAAGTCGTTTAGAAATATTCAAATTATTTTTTTTCTTTATGAAAGTCATTTTTTATAATTAAGATAAAGTTAAAAAAATGGAACATCTGATAATTGTAATACAAAACTTATCAAGAAAAAAGTTTTTTTTGTGATAAGTGGT
This sequence comes from Dreissena rostriformis, assembly GCA_007657795.1. Taxonomy (NCBI): domain Eukaryota; kingdom Metazoa; phylum Mollusca; class Bivalvia; order Myida; family Dreissenidae; genus Dreissena; species Dreissena rostriformis. Next base: position 59,978 of record VMBQ01002752.1, read on the forward strand.
CTTGGCAGAACGACTACAGTCATTTTGTCGTTGATTAATGCACTTACCGGTAAGTACTTCGCTTCACTTCATTGTGCGTGTGTTTTAGATGGGTGGTGCATGTCGTCATGACAACTACGGTGACCACGGTGAGGGGTGCGCCTGCGTGAAGGCAGTAGTGCGAGCAGACAGGCTTGAGTACGAAGTTATGACCAAAGACCACCTTCAGACCAAGGACAACTCTCAGGTCAAGGACAACTCCACAATGGACAACTTTAAGGTCAATGAGAACTCTGCAATGGACAACTTTCAGGTCAAGGAAGACTCGACAAAGGAAAACTCTCAGGTCAATGACAACTCGACAAAAGAAAACTCTCAGTTCAAGGACAACTCGATCATGGACAACATTCAGGAGGTCATGGACAACTCCACAATGGACAACTATAAGGTCAATGAGAACTCTACCATGGACAACTTTCAGGTCAAGGACAACTCGACAAAGGAAAACTCTCAGTTCAAGGACACCTCGACAAAAGCAAACTCTCAGGTCAAGGACAACTCAACAAAAGAAAACTCACAGGATAAGGACAACTCGACCATGGAGAACTTTCAGGTCAAGGACAACTCGACCATGGACAACTTACTGGTCAAGGACAACTCGACAAAGGAAAACTCTCAGGTAAAGGACAACTCGACAAAAGAAAACTCACAGGTCAAGGACAACTCGACCATGGAGAACTTTCAGGTCAAGGACAACTCGACAAAGAAAAACTCTAAGGTCAAGGACAACTCGACAAAGAAAAACTCTAAGGTAAAGGACAACTCGACAAAGGAAAACTCTCAGGTCAAGGACAAATCGACCATGGACAACTCTAAGGTCAAGGGGAACTCGACCAAGAAACAATCTGAGGTCAAGGTGAACTCCGCCAAGGGACACTCTCAGGTTAAGGGCAACTCGACCACGGACCACTTCCAGGTCAAGGGGAACTCTTCTACAGCTCCATTATGAAGGGCGCCAAGAAAAACAAAAACAAACTATATAATCATTAAACTGCGTCACTTTCAGCGATTTTATGAACAATGAAATGCGTTAAATATAAATCAAAATAATACACCTGTTAAATGAAAATATAGAATATTGGACTTGTAGCGCTTTACGTAAATTTTTTGTCTTTTTTAACGTGTGAGGTCTCGTTTTTTTCTAACTATTATACACGTGGCAAAAAGGCGGTGATAAGCATCGAAGGTGTAAAACCAGTGGCAGATGTCGGATACATTTGATTGCACCATTAAGAATCTGCAAATTATTTTTTTATAGAGCATTTAAAGACATGTAGGTACCGAGGTTGTAGTTCCATACAGCCATCGGTTAAAAGCTAGTTTAGAAAAGAAATATGCAGTTTTCTTATGATTGGTAACATACTGTATTAACACATACCGTCGTCTCGTATGGACGCATGCCCTCCCATAGATACAGAATTGTTTCTCGAATGATGAAAGAGGTCCGTCTTTTATGATGTTCCGGTTGAGCCTTTTTATCTGATATAAATATTCGCCGTGGCGTAGTGGATATGGTGTCCGCCTAGCGACTGGGAGGTCACGGGTTCGATCCCCACAGTGGAGCGTTATTTAGATCTCCCCCATAGACACCAAGTAATGGTCCTAGTATAGGTCCGAGGAAACTGAGTCGAGAGCGTTTCAAATAAGCCTTAGGCTTTCTATGCAATTGATCAACAATACATAGGTTTACACTAACAGACTCTGTACAGATGAGTATACAAACACTTGTACCGCACACTTATTGCTAATTGAAATAATTGAATGGTACAACAAAATCGGAATGTTAAAAAATACCGATCCTAACGTGGGCGTGAAATAAAACAACGATGGGTTTGAAACGCTATCGTTTACAGTATATTCGATAAACGCTATGGTTTACAGTATATTCGATAAACGCTTTGGTGAAAGCATATTCGATAAACGCTTTGGTTTACAGTATATTAGACTAACGCTATGGTTTACAGTATATTCGATAAACGCTATGGTTTACAGTATATTCGATAAACGCTATGGTTTACAGTATATTCGATTATTGCTATGGTTAACAGTATATTCGATAAACGCTATGGTTTACAGTATATTCGATAAACGCTATGGTTTACAGTATATTCGATTAACGCTATGGTTAGCAGTATATTCGATAAACGCTATGGTTTACAGTATATTAGATTAACGTTATGGTTAACAGTATATTCGATAAACGCTATGGTTTACAGTATATTCGAATAACGCTATGGTTAACAGTATATTCGATAAACGCTATGGTGTAAAGCATGTATGATATCCATTCAAACGTTTTTGCTCTTAGACTAATGTGCAATGTTCCGCAAAAAACTTATCAGAAAAATCTAATCGTAAATTTGTTAAAACCATTTCTGAGCTTTTAGCAATTGCATGAAGTAATCTTTTAAACACCAGTCTATTAACAAAAAATTACAAACATATAATGGTTAAAGCCCCATTTGCGTTCAAAATCAACGAATATTTCGTAAAAATATTTCGTAAAATAAAGTTAACCCATAAAATAATCAGTGTTCCTTATAGCAAAAGCCAAAGTTGCAACGCTAGATATGGTTTAGTAACAAAGATTTAACAAGATACAAAATACTCTTTTTTGTGGGACAATGTATTCAACACATGTTCATGTACCAAGTTAGTGTTCGCGTGTCGTATGAATAGAAATCGTTGCGGGAAATTAAAATGGAATATACTGTTCCAAAAAAAAATGCAGTCCATTTACCCATTAAATCGAGGACACATTTTGCAATAACACGTTCAAGAGACAAAATGTTTCTTTCAAAGTCCAGCTTTGCCAATAGTGTGAAGATTGCAATATCATATCAGCTCACCAAAATACTTGTTGTACACCAAGCCTTCTTTAACCTTAAATATTCCGCAGTAACTTAGCCATTCTTCATTGTTAGAGTTGCACATTTATGCCTTATTGATAGATCGTTGGATTATCATAGGTCGCTAACGAGTTTCTGATATTGTCTGCATTTGCAGTCCCGGACTATCAATAACTCTTAGAGACCACACCGAATTAGACCGTCGTGACATTTACGGTAAGGTGCCGCTTTTTAAACAACAACAACAACAGAACAACCGGAACATAAACAAAGAAAATGTTAAAAACACGTGTAATCATTGTAATGAGAAGTTATTATGTTTGCAGATATTACTAGGTGAGTAGACAATGGCACGCAATTGGAGACTAAACTGAATGTAATTTCATTGCATTTACTGTTACAGTTGGCATTGTTAAGACAATGAGTAGTTGTTTTCGACTATTTTTCGGACAGCAGTATTTTCCGGACATTTAAAAAAATTACGTGTTATTTGCTATTTATATTAAAAAAAAATAATATTTGAATGTTGATTATCTTTAACATACACATTTTCCTATAAATTCGGCTACTTCATAGTCCGATACTTTTAATGCGTAATGAAAATAATTTCAACACAAATCAGATCTTGTTTGTTTTTAATCTAATGAAAGGAAAACTGATATCAAGTCTTAAATCTCATTTTCAACATGCAAACAGTTAAACAGTTAAGCAATACTAATTCGGTCTTTTGGAAACTATGTTCAATTCTTATTTGGTCTTTTCGAAACTAAGGGCACTAATTTGGTCTTTTTGAAACTAAGGGCGAACAAGAGTTGTCGTTCGTTCGGGAAGGTATTGGATTAACCAGGAAAACCAGCCTTATAACAAGTTATTCAATTAATTTACCCAGCCGTCTTCTCCATGTACTGTCAATTGGATAGGCCAAAATGTCATTTATTAAGGCCAAACAAAAAAAATGTGTGGTTTGGGTAACGGCTGAAAAAACATAAGGTAGGGTAGGTAGGTAAAAAAAAAATTGTTTGGTCTTTGCGATGGCTCACATGCTTTTGCAATGGCTATATCCGAAAAAACGCATCATAGCGAAGTATGAGCGTCCTAGAAATTGGTCCGTTTTCTGTGTGTTGAATTCTCAAATGTGCATAATTAAATTTGTAATCCGAAACACATACTCTTCCCAATTTAATTTTTACTCGACCTAATCACATTCTTCAAATAAACTGCAAATGTACTCTTGAGAAATGCACGCGCAAATAATTCCCTACATGTGCAACGTCATGTCAAATGCACAGGTGTTGGGCGCGTGGCCAAGTCTCTTTAACTCTATCAATATGTCATAAAACAACATTTTTTATAAAAAAAAATAAATAAAAATAAATAAAAATATTCTGATATGATATATATATACCAGGGCTTTTCCTGCCTATCCCACGGGTCCGATAGGGGGACCCGTTCCCCTTGCCAAATATGGATATTTTTTCCCCAATTCTGAAAAAAAATCCCCTCAAAAAAAAAAAAAAAAAAAA
>VMBQ01002752.1:64556-105129 GCA_007657795.1 Dreissena rostriformis
TTTTTTTTTTTTTTTTTTTTTAGAAAGAAGTGTCTTTTGACTTATGATTATTAGACTCTTTATCTCAATTTTTATTTTTCAACAACCTACAAAATATATAACCATAACTTTTATGATTTTTATCCAAAATGGCTGGAAAACCCCCTGCCCAAATAATGCTTTTGTCGATGAAAATTCTTCCCCATTTGGAAGATTTCGCGACTCTAAAAATCCCCATTTTGCTAGGTACCTTTTCCCCAAATAGACAGGAAAAGCCCTGTATACATATATCATATCAGATTATTTTTATTTTTTTTTATAAAAAATGTTGTTTCATGACATATTGATAGTGTTAAAGAGACTTGGCCACGCGCCCAACACCTGTGGTCAAATGCATGGAAAGCGTACGTGTATTAAATTTCTGTTAAATGTTTCGTGGTAAATTTTAACAGAATGATATCGCGAATGATTTGGAATTTGACATTTCCTCAAAATTAATTGCAAATCAAACACACTGTATCTTTATCATTACCGTCGTTTACATAAGTCATTATTGAAACAGTTATTGTACTGTATACTGATGCAACAGAAAATCCGGACGAAACTGGATTAAGTCAGTTAGTGTTGGGTGTCGTTAAAACACACTTATTTGTTCTACTGACCTATTGTGTTGACTGCGATGTTTCAACAAAAGGGATTAAAATGTGCGAAAGCGACTCTTTGCGGATAATGGAGCGTGTCTGTCAAAATCGTCGATACGATGCGTATCCTTGGAGATTTATGAGATTCTACGCTGGATTATAGTGTGCAATCGATAATTGCGGGGCGTAAAATCAGATGATTGATAACGAAAGCGGAAGTGGCAAAGGCGCGGTTATTTTCCGGCACTATTTTTTTCCGAGATCGTTTTTTTTATACAAAATGAAAAAAAGGAGCGTCGGGACCAAAATCGTAGGTAGGGTCGGGTTACCCGAAACACACAATTTTTTTTTGTTCGGCCTATTCAAACTCTGTCCTTAATTAGATGGCCTTTTCTTAGTATTACATATTACTGTCTGTTTCACTGGTATATAACTTGTACCTTTGTTGGTAGTAAAAGAGTACCACGCACACAGGCAGGGATGTAGTTACACAATTTCTTGCTGTATTGGGCGAGGCCCCGTTTAGGGGTTCACTTGTATCTTGTTGATTAATATTTGTCGGACTTGGATAAGCGTTTGTGTTATAATTTAAGGAGCAAAATAAAATTGAAACTTTGTCTATGTGTTAGCGTCATTAATTGTTCGATTGAATAACGCTTTGTTCGTATTGCAAACATTGAAACAAAAGAAGGTATTGCTTTTTATGATAAAAAATTTCATTTAGCACTATGGTTGATTTGATGTGAGCAAAGCAAAAGTAACAGGGGTCTAGATACGGTTTTAAACTCTTAACTAAAGACGAAATAGCTTACATATTGTAGAAATCATTGTGGGAAAAGGGGAAATGCTCAAAATAAGCAATATGTCTTTATCCCACAATGTTTAGAGTTGTATCCAATAACCTCATAAAATCCAGTTGTTGTTTTGTAATGAGTTAAAGGGGTCTTTACCAGTTAACAACTAGTTTATTGTTTAATAAATCCTATGTTGATGGTATTTATCAACTGACATTCTGATGATCACCCAAAACACTAGGTTTGTGCAAAATTGAAACAGTTAGCGGAGGAAATACATGAACCACTTATATAAATAGCTGGTAATAATGTAGCTCCATGTATAATAAGACTTGAAAACCGGGTAACTAAAATAAATTGATCAAGGGAAAACTTTATATGCTACTTTCAACTGTTATTGTTAAGGAATATAATGTAGTTGGGTTAATAAATATGATAGAAATATGTTCTTTTGAAAAATACTCGAAAATAACATGGCTTAAGAGATAAATGTCAGGCGGCGGAAATTTCTATTCACTGATTATATTGTATAGAGATTTTAAAACAATATTTAATACTGGTAAAACGTATGCCGAGAATATATGTTTACACCTGAAAAATACATTTTGGCTTTATGTCTTGAAAAACTATGTACCTGTTGTAAGTTGTATAAAACCAAATTTGGATAAAACTTTTTCATGATGTTACTGATCATGTGGAAATGAAATTGATAGAGAAAAGTTTCTCATTAGGAGGAAACTTCATGAATTTAAAGATTTTTATTTAATGTAGCAAATATTCAGCTACAACACTTGTATAAAAAGGCCCTGTAATTGAAAAATATTCTTTTTTTTAACTTTAATACTGCATTAACTGTCAACGCCCGTTATTTTTAAAACTAAGAAGGTAATAATATATTGTCCGTAGAGAGTATTGACAAAAGTTTGCTTTCCAAGCCAATTTTGTTTGCCGTATTGTGATTTTTAGCTGGCCCATTCACTGAACAGTCCGAGATATTCTACTCACCAACATTTTGGCATCAGCTTGGCTTAATGCTCTTGTGAATGTAAACATTCAACATCTATTTCCACTCAATACATTGAATTTATGTTTCACAATATGTTAGGTCACCAGGAGCCTCTCTGGCCATCAGGGGAAGCTACCTACAACCCTCTTGAGGGGGGAATTTCACACTGTTTCCCTTTTATGGGGGATTGTTTACTTACCCTCTTATTGCTACATTTGTAGATGTTTGCACTATATTTATTGTCTTTTTTTATAATTTAGTATATTAGACACTCAAATTGGACTATTCTTCTTCTTCGCCATATCTCAGTGCTATGGCATGTTGACGTGGGCTTTCACATGATTTGACAACAAACGCCATCAGTCTCTATCTTGGGCCGCCCATGTTAGGAATTGCGGACCCTCATCGTATCTTGAGAAAGCTTTCGACACCCATGTTGTTTTTGGGCGTCCCCTCTTTGTTGTCCCGTCCACTCTTCCGTGCAGTGTAATGTTTGCCACCCTGTTCTTGTCAATACGAAGTAAATGACTGAGTCACTGGACTATATTGTTAACTAACAATGACTATATTGTAATTCTTTCTAAAAAAAAAATCTTTTTTTTTCATAGGGATTTTTTTTTTCATAGGGGAAATAAGTATACTTTTTGATGGGGGGAAGGGACAAATATTCGGCCCTAACAAATGTAGATCAAGGCCCTGGTCACTTACCGATAAGCTCAATATCTCTGTTATGCAATCTAGCTGAATTATGACCCATTTTTGACCCATTTTGTACTTAAAAAATTCATGTTAAAGCTTGAGGGCAGCTTTTAAATAATATGGTATATCTGTATCTACTACAAATATTAAAAAATTAAACTTTATTCAGGGTCTTTATGAACCTTCACTGTCCAAGATCTAAAGATTTGACCAGATTTTTAGCAGGATTACGCCCCCTTATGTACTTATAAGTCTTATTATGGTTTGTGTCCAATACAAAGTAAGGTTAATGTTTGCTTGCAGATATAACTCTAACTACTATAGATAATCAAGTGAAACTTACCACATGTCTTCGGGGTGATCTTGTGAAAACACAGACAGAGGCCTATAAGTCTTACTTGCAATTTAGCAGAATTGGCCCCCTTTGCACTTGAAAAATTCAGGTTACGTTTGCTAGCAATGTCTCCATATCTCTATATCATCAACAGATATTTTAGTAAAACTTTCGGTATGTGTTTAGCGTGCTCATAATAAAAAAATGACCATGACATATGCATTCTGACCTGCCTTGCAGCAGGAGTATGTCCTCTTTTGTACTTAGACTAGTTAATGTTTCTGTGAGAGTTAAGTTCAAGTTTGCATTCAACAAGTACATATGTCTGTAACTACTGCAGCAATTAAATTGCGCCTTCACGAGATCATCGTGCCACGTCACGGACTAATGCCCATAACGCTTACCTGCAATTTAGCAGACTTATCCCTCGTTGATTACTTTGTTAATTAAGGTAAATGTTTGCGTGCAACAACTTATATTTCAGGGTAAGTTGGGTTATGGTGTAGGTAACTGTTCCTGAAATTAGATTAAAAACATTTAGGCTCAATTACTTCAGTAAGAAGGAGATAATGTGCTTACATTTTGTGTGTAGTTAGGTTACATGCTGTTTGAAGGAGGGAGTGAATTTCCAGCCAGTGCAACCAAGGTTACTGTTACTAAAATTCCACTATACTTATTTTGCTTGTAGGAGCAACGGGCTTTGGCCCTCTTGTTAATAATATCAAGCTTCTAGCTATTATGACCCACGATACTGTTTAAATGAGGTGTACTGGAAACATCTTGGACGTCAGTCTGTCTGTGGGTCCGTAGATACAAAAGTGTTCAGAGTAGTTTTGCTACACTTTCCAATGTACACAAGTTGTGCCCATTTTTCAACTTCGAATTCCTATGAGTTTCATTTTATTATATTCCTGAGATCAAAACTGGCCTTACGCAAGGAGTCAAATAGATTATGTAGACTTTTGGAGCAAAATAAGTAAAATAATCTATATCCTTGTCTTCTATCTCTTCGACCTTATCATGATCCCCCTTATCATCATTATAATTATTATAAATAGCAGCAGCAGTGCATACACATACTAACTAAATTGGTTCTCATATCGACTAGCTTTTTGCACAAATCAAGCCAGAAGCGAGAGTAATTTTTGTCATATCACTTGTTCTTGCGTATCGTATCGTTTCTCTTTTTGGCGTTGTGGCTTGTTGGTACTCTAGATTAATAATTCTGACAGACATTGATGTTGGTGATACTGGTAAATGATGGATGATTATGATGATGGATGATGACGATGTCAAAATAAGAATGTACTAGGTACTTCCAAAGATTTTCCTGCTTACATGTATCGTTTCGTTGCTGTTATTTTGGAGCTGTGGCATGTTGGCGCTCTATATTTATCATTCTGACAGACATTGATGTTGGTGATACTGATTAATGATGGATGATAATGATGATGTCGAATGAAGAATGTACTTGACACAACCAAAGTTCATTCCGCGTTACCAATTATGTGTACATGTACCACTGACTGTAATGAACTCGGGTATTGACCAAAAAGCTAACTCTCTGTGGTACTGAACACCGAAGTTCATTCTGGCTGATTTCTGTCATATAATACTGGCATGTTGGTAGGTTTTGAGTTTGCACACAATAACTAATACCTAGAACAAATAATATACCTCAGGGCCGTATGCAGGATTTTTTGACTGGGGGGGGGGGGGGGGCCNATGAAGCATTCATGATCACAACGGGGTACTGATCCGGGATGTGTGTACAAGGTGATAAGAAAACATTGCCTATGGGCTTATCTCCATTGGCGAATGCTAATGCCCTTGTTTATCAGGGACAATAAAATATAGCTGCTCTTTTGTATTGAGGGAAAGTGTACTGTGGGCCCTTTCACAAGAGAAAAAATTGCAGTGTGCCCATTATTTAAAAAAAATCATAATTCTACACCCAGCTGGGGGGGGGGCGGGCCCCTGGGCCCATGGCCTGGATACGGGCCTGTACCTTTCAGAATGACGAACAGAACGATCGACAATTGTCATAATTTTCGTATTGGTTCCGTGTTATTATCATTCTGGCGGATAAATTTGTCACTATATTGTGTTGGCAAGTTTGAAGGTCGCCAACATGGAAACACGCCAGAACGAAAACAAAATACTTGAAGAACAACAATGGCGAAAATGCCACAATTGTCCTATCGGTGCCCTTTAAGTCATTCTTGCGGGTATACCGGTATTTATTGGTCTGTCGTGCTGGTGTATTGTGGACTGTTGTCAAACTGGCCATCAAACAGAACAAAATGGCAGAAAGCAGCAACCATAAAAGTTAGGCAGACACGGGACTGCGTTTCTACAGAGCGGTATGAATGGTCGATGTTAAATATTATAGATACGTTGTGTCTGGTGAGAGCAGTGTTTGATACATGCGCTATTCACATAGGCGCTGCGCGTTCAATCGTCGCCTGTGGTGAATATGAGTTGGTTTGTTTTCACCATACCGAACAGGTTGGGTTACCTCCGGCCGGTACTCCGGCTTAACCCCACAGCACAAGGCCATATCAAAATTGCATTAATTTTGGTAATACATAGCTGGAAATTGCATCTGTTATTCAAAACTTGTCCCTTCTTTCGTAAGTCTAGTAAGTTAATTAGGTGAAAGTGCTGGGGCACAATCATGGTTCCTACTTAATGTAGCCTAAGTCTCGAAAGGACGACATAAACATCCAATAAACACACATTAAAGTGACGTAAGTTTATTGCAATCAAAATCCCTCGTTGACACTTATATTTGGGTTTGATTCAAAATAGAAAGAACATGTCCACAATGTTGTTCTATAAGCCTAGACATTTATGAGTGTCCCGACATTCCAAGATTGGTTTAATAAACAAATACGTCTGTTAAATTGCGAGCATAAGCGAATTTTATTACTATTTTTGTCTGTGCATATTTTAATGCAAAGATGTTAAATCTTTAAACAAAAATCATGAATCACAACATTAATTTTCTCTCCCTGTTCACCTCTTTTAGTTGAACCTTTACACATATTGTAAACTCATTTTTTTCGTCGAAATGGAGTTCAACTTTAAAAAAAAAAAAATGACTATTTTCTGGACGCGTAAATTCGTGTTTTTCTGATTTTGGCAACAAAAAACAGAAACGATTTAGGAATTTGGGTCAATCATTCAACAGTATGTTTGTAATACTTTATTATTTTTTGTACAGGTTCGCCCCGGTATTCAAGAGAGCGCGGTGTCCAATGCAAACGATCCACAATGAAGACATTCTTAAGTGATATAAAACTTGTTACAAAAGCTTTCATAAGAGTCGAGACTGAAATAACGTCAATACCTGTCACAAAATGAAATGACCCTGATGTATTGACAACTATGCAAACCTATTATCAAGATGTTGAAATTGCAATTACTGATCACATGAAATCCACATATTTTTTTTGAGAGATGTCTACATATGCAAACTCCTTTTTTGATCGAGATAAGTTTACATCAAATGCAGCCCAATGTGTTGATCGACAGATGTTGACACATGTAAATCCCGGTGTTGATAGAGAGATGTTGACGAGTGAAAAACCCTGTGGCGATAGAGAGATATTGGCATCACTTGACAGCTACTGTGAAGTTCCAGACATGTTTACATCAGATGACAGTTCTTATAGCAAAGACGAGGGGCAGTTCTGGTGCGACACCTGCGGGCATGGTCTGACGGACCTTGTTAGCCTGACACAGCATGTTGCGGCGCATATTGTTGATCCCGTCGCAAACACAAATGACTCCCATGTCAGCGAAACTTCTCATGCAAGCCTTTTAAGTAACCAGAAACCTATAGTTGATGCAGATGTCAAGAACAAATTAGAGGATAAAGGGCCAGGTATGCTGAAAATTCTGTTCACACATTGTTAGCGCAAACAACAACTGCAGGCTGTCTACTTATTCCTATATTCCTTTTTTTCCTATATTTTTGTCTATATTTCGGATTTATTATGCCCCCAAAGATGGGCATATAGTAATCGCACTGTCCGCCTGTCTGTTCGTCTGAAATTCCGTCACACTTTGCGTTTAGGTTTAGGTTTCGAAAAATGGTCATAACTTTTGCAATATTGATCATAGCAACTTGATATTTGGCATGCATGTGTATCTCATGGAGCTGCACATTTTGAGTGGTGATAGGTCAAGGTTTTCCTTCAAGGTCAAAGTTTAAAAAAAAATCAAAGCAGCGCAGTAGGGGGCATTATGTTTTTGACAAACACATCTCTTGTTTTTTTATAGGTTTGCCAAAATAGGCCGTAATTGCGACTCACATGTAATTGCACCAACTTCTGTATTATTATGTATTATAACGGATTTCTTGATCGTTATGCTCCTATCCAATTTAAAATATTTTTGTTTTTCGATGACTGTTTTAGTAGGCAAATTGCAAGATGAGAAGAAAAAGCATATTTAGCGAAGTGAGCTATGTTTAAATTGAAAAACAAACAAGACGACTTGTTAGTCAAGAGTATACTACAGTTTCATCCGTATAAAGTATTTTTCCAGTTAACATTTTAGAGTGTGTCTAAAATACTGATACTTCACCATTATTTTAAGAGACGATATTTTAATTTTGTATTTTTGTTTATGGGAGTTGGGTCATATATATTATATCAAGCATTATTATCTGTAACAATTTGTTTTAAACATTTATGACAAATCAACTTGTACGTAAATCAATTCATCCTGGTTTCATTCAGAATGTAATGAGGTAATGCCATAGAAATTAAAACGACTTCAATTTTTGGTAAATCTGTCCACCTAAGCAATATTTTATGGAAATATACCAATTATGTGTACATTTTCATAAACTCTTGTCTTTTATTACCACTTTTTATAAGCAAAGTATTGTTATATTTACATTCGTTTTGAACTTTCATAGAGATAACATTCTTTTAATTATATGTTTGTTGTTTCCAGGGGCTCCTGACTCCCACGAGACGTCTGGAGGTCAATACTCGTGCTCTTTATGCGGGAAAGAGTTCTTAGAGTTGCAGGAGTTTAAAAGTCACCGACATCTCCACAGGGGAGCCTGCATTACATCTCCTAATAAAAACCTTCCTCAAGTCAACCAGGATATGATGACATGTGATTTGAACATTAACACTTGTAAAATGGGTCATAAGTCCAGGGTATGCAACAATGGATTTATTTTGTCAAGCAACCTGACTAAGCCTATGAGGATTCGCCAGAGAAATCGACGGCATCACTGCAGCGTGTGTGAAAAGAGCTTTTTCAAGGGCTGTGCACTCACTAATCATATGCGAATTCACACGGGAGAGCGGCCACACAGTTGCTGTGTTTGTGGAAAGGACTTTGTTGCAGACAGTGATCTCAAAAGGCATATGAAGATTCACATGGGAGAGCAGCCACATAGTTGCAGCGTTTGTGATAAGGGATTTATCACCAAATCACGCCTCACTCAGCATATGATGATTCACACCGGAGAACGGCCATACAGTTGCAGTGTTTGTGGAAAGGGTTTTGGCACCAGTTCCAACCTCGACCGGCATATAAGGATTCACAGGGGAGAGCAGTCATACAGTTGCAGTGTTTGTAGAAAGGGATTTGGCATTAGTTCCAAACTCGACCGGCATATGAGGATTCACACGGGTGAGGGGAAACACAGTTGCAGTGTTTGTGGAAAAGGATTTGTCAACAGTTCTCACCTCACTCAGCATATGATGATTCACACCGGAGAGCGGCCACACAGTTGCAGTGTTTGTGGAAAGGGTTTTGGCATTAGATCCAACCTCGACCGGCATATGCGGATTCACACCGGAGAGCGGTCATACAGTTGCAGTGTTTGTGGAAAGAGATTTGTCGTCAGTTACTACCTCACTCGGCATATGAGGATTCACACGGGAGAGCGGAAACACAGTTGCAGTGTTTGTGGAAAAGGATTTGTCACCAGTTCCAACCTCACTGAGCATATGAAGATTCACACGGGAGAGCAGCCACATAGTTGCAGCGTTTGTGATAAGGGATTTATCACCAGTTACAACCTAGCTCAGCATATGATGATTCACACCGGAGAGTGGCCACACATTTGCAGTTTTTGTGGAAAGGGCTTTGGAACCAGTTCACACCTCACTCGGCATATGAGGATTCACACGGGAGAGCGGCCACACAGTTGCAGTATTTGTGGAAAGGGCTTTGTCACCAGTTCACACCTCATTCGGCATATGAGGATTCACACGGGAGAGCGGCCACCCAGTTTCAACGTATGCGACAAAACGTTTTCAACTTCTTAAGACCTGAAGGTGCACATGAGGTGCCACACCGGGAAAAAACTTTCCAATGTTCCATGTGCGGTGTGAAATTCAGCATCAGAAGAAAGCTGAACAGACATATACGTTGCCACAATAAGTTGAATAACTAGCGCAGATATGAGTGTCTTGTCTGAAAGAAGAAGTTTGCTAAGTTCTCTTTAAATTCTCATAATGTAATATCTCAAAGGACTCATTTACAGGGATTTGAAAATATTAATTTAAAAAAGATCCGGCCCATTGCTCATCATTTTGTGATAGCGTTTGTTTAAATGTAAACATTTCCTAACTGTGTGTTGATTTGTTCATCATTTTATGATAACGTTTGTTTAAATGTAAATATTTCCTGACTGTTTGTTGACTTGTTCATCATTTTGTGATAGCGTTTGTTTTAACGTTAACATTTCCTAGCTGTTTGCTGACTTGTTCATCATTTTGTGATAGCGTTTGTTTAAACGTTAACATTTCCTAACTGTGTGTTGATTTGTTCATCATTTTATGATAGCGTTTGTTTAAATGTAAACATATCCTGACTGTGTGTTGACTTGTTCATCATTTTATGATAGCGTTTGTTTAAACGTAAACATTTCCTGACTGTGTGTTGACTTATTCATCGTTTTGTGATAGCGTTTGTGTAAACGTTAACATTTCCTTACTGTGTGTTGACTTGTTCATCATTTTGTGATAGCGTTTGTTTTAACGTATATAGTTCCTGACTGTTTGATGACTTGTTCATCATTTTGTGATAGCGTTTGTTGTATCGTTAATATTTCCGGACTGTGTGATGACATGCTTCAGACATACACACATATCAACATACACTTTGACTTAATCATAGTTTAAATTTATATTACAATGTTCTTTTACCCGACAAAGTTTTGAAATTGCTACAGTTCAAGTTGGCTAGGCCTGCTTGTTAATCGCCCATTTCTCTATCTATAAAAATATACCACAAGTGCTTACCGCATTCCGGCATATAAAAGCAGTGATCCTAGAGGATAAGGTCGCACGACCTTACCGCCGCAAAATGGGCTAGTTATTAAGCAATGAACGTGTCCGTCTTTACACACATGCTTCAATATTATAACAAAATCTCGTCCAGTGATTATGTGTATGCCCTCGCACTGTCCGTCTGTCCTTCCGCCTGTCTGTCCGGTTGAAATTGCGTCACACTTTGCGTTTAGGTTTCGAAAAATGTGGTTAAACACTTTGCGTTTAGGTTTAGAAAAATGTGGAAAAAGGGGGCATATGTCATCCTATGGTGACAAGCCTTGTTTACTTTACTATTAATAAAGCACTTTTAAATCATATTGCCCTTTATGATCACAGTGTATATATTTGATGTCGTGCTCAATGCCTGATTCTATAGCTTAAAATAAAGGTCAGTGTCACACTTTGAGGTTAAGGGTAAAATATGGTCATGATAGACCTTGTCCAGAAAGTAATCTTTTGCATCTCTAAATCATGTATGTGGTTTGAAACTTCTTACAGGTTGCTAGGTGAAATTATTTATAAAAAAAACAATCAAAACGCCCTAGATGTGTATTGCCAATGTATTACTGAGTGATATAAATAGAGCAAATTAAAGTAAACTTCATATAACACTTAAAAAAATAGCGAGCGCTTGTGTTTATGTACATGTAATATATACAAACGCTTATATTTATTCATATTTTGTATGTGTATATCGGCCCATTAGTGCAAAAAGGTACCATGTGACATTTAATTTTAAAGGCAAATTGTACCTTTATGCACCAATGGGGCGATATTTGGTTTAATAAACTATCGCAGTCTTATGTGTTAAATAGTATGACAAGGAAAATAGTCTTGTATGTACAGGATGAAAAGTAGCTCATGAAAACTTTTACAACGCTATAGGACACATGTTTTAGATAAAAAATATCCGTAATGGATTTATTACATAGACAACAAGGTGGTCAATGTTCCTTTGTAAATGAGAGAAAATGTTTTTATGCCCCCTTCTTCGAAGAAGAGGGTTTTTTTTTGGCCTGTCTGTCTGTCATTCTGTCTGTCTGTCCAAAACTTTAACCTTGGTAGTTTGGTCATAACTTTTGCAATATTGAATATAGCAACTTCATATTTGGCATGCATGTGCATCTCATTGAGGTGCACATTTTGAGTGGTGAAAGGTCAAGGTCATCCTCCAAGGTCAAAGGTAAAAAAAAACACAATCCAAGGGAAGTTATAAGCTTTAAAGGGAGATAATTTCTCAACCTGCTAAATGATAAATATAAATTTAACTTAAAATGGGCGCAATAGAGACATTGTGTTTCTGACAAACACATCTCTTGTTTTATTTCAGAAAGCGTATATTCCGTCTATACCCATTTATATCATTAATGTCAGTCATTCTTGATTTCGCTTCCTGAACTTGCTGCTGTATCATAATTCATAAATGCGTACCTAATAATGCTTGATTTTAAATTCCCTTCAGTTCCCTTGATGCGCTAGTTCATATTATAGAGCTGAGACAGATGCCACGAAGAAACTCGTGAAACTAGTATTGCCTGCTTGTGTGTGATATATAAATATTTTAAGCAATTTTGATTAAAGAGAAAAAACAATGTAGTAAACGGGACTTTTCACAGATTTTTTATTCATAAAAAGTAAATGAATATATAAACTAACAAACATATACTATTTGGGATAATCTTAAATAATTAAAATTGCAATAATATAAGTTTCATAAAAGATTGAAATTTTGAGTTCTCTTGGACGCATGGGAGTAAAATCTTACACGTAATCAATTCAATATTTTATTGCATTATAAGGCCTCCGGCCCATATACAAACATATGTACAACCAATGATAAATCATAAGTCAGTGTGCATGAGGTTACAATACGGATCACAAATGGGTTAAATCAAAAATCAAAATCTAGAAAAGATATAGTATATCTCAATCAAAGTATACATTTCGTTCTTTAAAGGCATAATATATGTACATGGAAATATTTCTTATCAGTTTCATATCCTCAGTTGACATTAAGCTGTAAAATTTCTCTAAAGATGGATATTTAAAGTTATACAATGGTATATAACTTGAACGAATATTTGAATACAACGGGCAACTAATCATAAAATGGAATTCATCTTCAAGAACGGTTTCGCAAAATACGCACGTACGATAGAATACAGAACAAAAGCGTTGTCAACTGTAGCATACCCCGCTCTGAATCCTGATTGTAATTCTGAACGCTTACTTTATGCTTTTACGTAGAACGTCAATCTCTTTGTTATAATTGATATATACAATTTGCTAACTGAATCTACGAGAGCTATACCCATGTAACTGTTAGGATTATTTACGCTATTTTTTTTGTATAAGGGAATAATGACGGATTTTGCCCTGTTATCAGGAAATTCACCCTTTGAAAAAAGTCTATTTAAAAGCTTACGAATATATGGTAATATCGCATTGGCGCCAAACACTAGCTGCTGCGGTATTATATAACCACTTGATGCTTTATTCAGGTTTACTCCCAGATACCATGTCATCCGTTATTTCAGAATTAAAAATCATGTACTCAATATCGTCAAAATTTGCATTCTCAGACATTACTTCAAATACCTGATCATTTTCATTATCATTCGAAAATAATAATTACTGGACCTTTATGAGATTGAGACTTCACAGCGTAGTCTCGACGATTTTAGGCAATGAATCCATTTTCCAAATTACCCGCGAAAAGCGTAAACAATGTTTTATAATCCAAAGGCGGAGGGATATAGAATTGGCGTTGTCCGTCCGTTATTCCGTCCGTCCGTCTGTCACAAAATTTTGAAATTGGCGGGGGATATCAATTTAACGAATTTGCTTGTTATTTTATCGATTGTCATTGATGGTCATCAATAAACAAAACGTTATGTCTGATATTCGCAGTCTGGAGTCGTATTTCGCTTGTTTGAATATAATATTCTGTATCTAACACCTTGTTTTAATATTTTCATTTTGCCAATCTGTGGACAGTTCTTTTTTAACATTTTGTTTGCTATACAATTTTATCATACGAAGTATATTTCTGGTTTTTCCATCACTTTTTTGCAAATATTTTGACTTCACACATGCGTAAGATAACGTTTGAGATTCAAATAGGTTGACTTCCTAATCGTATTTTTATTGTTTATTTTATAAAATGTCGTCGCCAAAATGAAAATACCACGCGTCAGTACTAACACAATTTCGCAACGATTTAAAAATTGTGAATCTATGTTTTTCAGTAAAAAAAATAATATGACAACACAATTCCAGAACTTTTTAATGAATAATGGTATTCTATTAATAATATGTATATTTGGGGGTTTGTGGACTCGTGGTAATGGTATCCTGACGTTACCCTTGTCTCAATCAGCACTTGAATGTACCTTTTATTCCTTTGGGGGTTTGTTGGCTCGTGGAAATGGTATAATTTGATTTTTTATTATTATTATTTTTTTACGTAGTACTCATTGTTTAAGTTTTAGATTGTATTGTTTCATTAATTTAATTGTCTTATAGCTATACACATAGGGTAGTTTAATAGTGTCTTGTTGATCTTTCTAATCTTGGGTTACTGTGCATGTTTTTACGTTGTGCTTATAGTATAAGTATAATAGAGTAGTTATATAGTATAATTGAGTAGTTTTTATCGATTTCTTTTGAAACAGTGTTGCAAAATGTATTCGTATCTGCGATACGTCAAATGTTCTTATGTAAAGCGCCTTTGAACGTGCACTCTTGCATGAAAAAAGGCGCTATATACATCCGGTATAATAATAATAATAATATATTGCACATAGACCCACTACTTTCCCATTAGAGAAAGTAATGGGAGTAATTTATATCAAGATACGCATTCGTTGTTAAAATCTTGACAAGTTAAATTCGTTTTATCAGAATTTAACAGAACAGAACATTTTTATTAGTTATTCATGTCATCAACGATGACATCACCACCGTCAGAGGTAATTTTTAATCAAGAAAGCATATTATTAAACTCATTCAATTACAAAACAACAATCAAAAAGTTATTTAAAAATGCAATGATTAAATTTAGTATTTATGTATTTTTTCCGAAGTTGCGCGGTAAGGTACTATATAGAAAATCCCAGAGTCGATAAATTAACCGCCGCCGTATTGGCTATCACGTGACCCGCTGATCCTGACGGTACTGAAGAATTTGGCATATTACAGCGTAATCATAGTCTACACCCGCTTTATTCCAATAAACAGTACTTAATGACTTCGCACAGTAGGATTGAAAAAAATTAAAACGTGAAACCAAGGGTCGATATGTATCATTTCGTTAATCAATATAAGTTAAATAAGAAATATACACGATAGATTTATAAAATGTGTGTCTCTCTCTGCAACACTAATCAGTGACAACACATAATGTTTTAGGCCTAGTTTGTTTTTTAAGCATACCTTTCAGTAATGCCTTTGTATAAAATTTAATAATTTCTTTATGGAATACAATTATTCAATGAAAATTATAAAGGTTATAGAAATATCTAAAGTCTGAAGTAACGTTGTGATTTTAGCGTAAATAGTGCCGGAGATGTATTAATTAGCGAAACTTTGAAAGATTTCAGGCCGAGGTAGACATTTTTATTGAATAGTAGATATTTGCCTTCGTTTAAGCCTGTTTTATTTCTTATTAAATGCCGTCTTTCTATAGTTCCGGAGATACTCAATAAGAAACTTTGTAATATTAAAGACCGAGGCCAACTTTTTTTATTGAATTGTACATATCTTTGTTTGTCATAACAGTTTTCATTTCGTTAATAATATTCCATTGAAAGTGTCATTTTAAAGGTAATATCAAAATCTTTAGCCGAAATGAAGTTTGTGATTCTAAAATTGGTCCGGAGATATTTATTAGCGAACTTTTGTAAGATTCCAGGTAGAGGCAAACGTGTTTAATTAAAAGTATGTATCTGGTTGAGTCTAAAACTAAAGTGCTTTTTAGCAATTTCTTTTATTTTAAAATCGCTCTCAATTTAATACAAAAATCACTAGCCGGATATGAATTTTGTGATTCTAAATGAACAATTACCGGAGCTATTAATTTGCAGCCTGTGTAAGATGTCAGGATATGGCATACTTTTTTTATTGAAAGTATATATCAGCTTTTGCCTATAACTTTCTTATATTATTATTTAAATAACGTTTAACATGTAATATCAAAGTTTACGGTCTGAAATAAACTTTTTTGAGCTGTTCTCAATATTTTCATTACTGATTTCAATATTTATTAAATTTTCTTAATAACATCTAAATTCACGATAAACATGTTCAACATAAAAAATATGGAGCCTTAAATAAACTTGAATAGTTCCAATTGTGTTCTCTAGATTTCCTAAACTAATGTCTTTATGTAATTTACGTAATAAAGTCTTAATTTACGATTAAAAAATAAAAACACGAAAACAATAAGTGATTTTTTTCTCCGTTTATTACGAATGATTAATTTCAGCAAGATAAAGGTCTTGAAAAAAACATCAGCAATAAAGGAGCGAGCGAATCCGCTCAATGGGAGGCGAAGTCCCAAGTGTGGATTAAAAGCGTTTATGGGTGTGCCCGTGACACCACATGTCTGCACATGTGTAGATACCGTAATTAAAATAACATATCACGTGGTTCCTTTAAATAAAATGTTTAATGACATATATAACATTATTAAACTCAATGTATTAAGAAAGTGGTATGGCCGCTTATGTAATCAGCGCAAGCTTTTTATAGAGGGTACATGTACGACCAATATGACTTTTTTGACGTATACTTTTACATTTTAATAACCGTTTACAGTAAAAAGTTAACCGGTTTAAGTCTTTTGTAACCTGTTGCATCCCGACTTTATTTAGAAAGAAAAGTTAACGAGAAATTAAACCTATTCCGAGACCTGTGAATTCTTAATACATGTAGTTGCGTCGTCTCAAATTGTGCATTAAAATTCAGTTACGCTACAAAGAATGAATATTTATTTTTGTCTACTCCAGAAGTTGACATCACAAGCAACCCCATGTGATGATCGAGAGATGTTGACACATGACAAACCCGGTGGCGATCGAGAGTCATTGGCATCACTTCACAGCTACTGTGAAGTTCCAGATAGGTTTACATCAAATGGCAGTTTTTATAGCAACGATGAGGGACGGTTCTTGTGCGACACCTGCGGGCATGGTCTAACGGACCTTGTTAGCTTGACACAGCATGTTGCGGCGCATATTGTTGATCCTGTTGCAAACAATGACTCCCATGTCAGCGAAACTTCTCATGCAAGCCTTTTGAGTAACCAGGAACTTAAAGCTGATGAAGATGTCAAGAAACAAAAAGGGGATACCAGGCCAGGTAGGCTGAACCTGTGTTCACACATTGTTTGCTCAAGCAACAACTACAGGCTGTCTGCTTGTTCCTATATTCCTATTTTTCCTATATGTTTGTCTATATTTCGGATTTATTTTTTAAATGTTTGCCAAAATAGGCCGTAATTGCAACTCATATGTAATTGCATCAACTTCTGTATTATTATGTATTATATCTGATATCGTGATCGTTATGCCCCTATCCAATTTAAAATATATTTGTTATACGATTACTGTTTTAGTAGGCAAATTGCAACATGATAAGGAAATAGCATATTAAGCGAAGTGAGATATATTTTAATTAAAACACAAACAAGTGTCAGTCAAGGGTATGCTACAATTTCATCCGTATGAAGTATTTTTCGAGTAAATTTGTTAAAGTGTGTCTAAAATACTGATACTTAACCATTATTTAAAGAGATGATATTCCAATTTTGTATTTTTTGTATGGAAGTTGAGTCAAATTATATCAAGCATTATTATCTGTACAATGAAAAAAATCGAATGTTTCGATATAATGCCGTAGTAAATAAAACGGTTTCAATTTTTGGTAAAGCTGTCCGCGTCAGCAATATTTTATGGAAATATACCAATTATGTGTACTTTTTCAAATCATCTTTCCTTTTATTACCACTTTTTACAAGAAAATTATTGTTATATTTACATAAATATTTTACCTTCATTAGAGATTACATTCTTCAAGTTATATGTTTGTTGTTTCCAGGGGCTCCTGACTCCCACGAGACGTCTGGAGGTCAATACTCGTGCTCTTTATGCGGGAAAGAGTTCTTAGAGTTGCAGGAGTTCAAAAGTCACCGACATCTCCACAGGGGAGCCTGCATTACATCTCCTAATAAAAACCTTCCTCAAGTCAACCAGGATATGATGACATGTGATTTGAACATTAACACTTGTAAAATGGGTCATAAGTCCAGGGTATGCAACAATGGATTTATTTTGTCAAGCAACCTGACTAAGCCTATGAGGATTCGCCAGAGAAATCGACGGCATCACTGCAGCGTGTGTGAAAAGAGCTTTTTCAAGGGCTGTGCACTCACTAATCATATGCGAATTCACACGGGAGAGCGGCCACACAGTTGCTGTGTTTGTGGAAAGGACTTTGTTGCAGACAGTGATCTCAAAAGGCATATGAAGATTCACATGGGAGAGCAGCCACATAGTTGCAGCGTTTGTGATAAAGGATTTATCACCAAATCACGCCTCACTCACCATATGATGATTCACACCGGAGAGCGGCCATACAGTTGCAGTGTCTGTGGAAAGGGTTTTCGCATCAGTTCCCACCTAACTGAGCATATGAGAATTCACACGGGAGAGCGGTCACACAGTTGCAGCGTGTGTGGAAAGGGCTTTGGCACTAGTTCCCACCTCACTGTTCATATGAGGATTCACACGGGAGAGCGGCCACACAGTTGCAGCGTGTGTGGAAAGGGCTTTGGCACCAGTTCCAACCTCACCCGGCATATAAGGATTCACATGGGAGAGCGGTTATACAGTTGCGGTGTTTGTGGCAAGGGATTTGTCAGGAGTTCCCACCTCACTGAGCATATGAGGATTCACACTGGAGAGCGACCACACAAGTGTAGTATTTGTGGAAAGGGCTTTGTCACCAGTTCACAACTCACTCAGCATATGAGGATTCACACAGGAGAGCGGCCACACAGTTGCAACGTATGTGACAAAACCTTTTCAAACACTTCAGACCTGAAGCGGCACATGAGGTGCCATACCAGGGAAAAACCTTTCAAATGTTCCATGTGCGGGGTGAAGTTCAGCACTAGTGAAAATCTGGGTAGACATAAACGGAGCCACAATAAGTTGAATAACGAGAGCAGATATGAGTGCCTTGTCTGAAAGTAGAAGTTTGTAAAGTTATCATCATTAAATTCTCATAATTTAATATCACAAAGGACTCATTTACAGGGAGTAGCAAATATTTATGTATAAAGATCCGGCCAATTGTCATTATTGTGTGGTAGCGTTTGTTTAAATGTTAACATTTCCTGACTGTGTGTTGACTTGTTCATCATTTTATGATAGCGTTTGTTTAAACGTAAACATTTCCGGACTGTGTAATGACTTGTTCACAATGTTGTGATAGCGTTTGTTTGAACGTAAAAATGTTCTGACTGTTTGATGACTTGTTCATCATTTTGTGAAAGCATTTGTTTAAATGTAAACATTTCCTGGCTGTGTGATGACTTTACCTTACAAAATTTTGACAATGCTACAGCACAGTTAAAATTGGCCTGACATCACTGTTGTTTGTCTTTGATCCAGATGCAATTTGATTGGTAATCGCCCATTTCTCTTACTATAAAAATAGACCACAAATGCTTTCCACATTGAGGCATACATTAACTGTGATCCTAGATCAAAGTTTTAAGGTCACACAATCTTACCGTCGCGAATTGGGGCTCTAGTAATTAAGCAATGAACGTGTTTGTCTGATCACATATACTTCGATATTATACATAACGAAATCTCGCCAAGTGATATTTGTTTACTCGTAGTAAAGCACTTTCAATTATCTCCCCCTAAATGATCACAGTGTATATATTTGATGTCGTGCTCAATGCCTGATTCTATCGCTTAAAATAGTGTCACATGTTGAGGTTAAGGGTAAAATATGGTCATGATAGACCTTGTCCAGAATGTAATCTTTTTGCATCTCTAAGTCATGTATGTGGTTTGGAATTACTTACAGTTTGCTGGTTGAAATTAACAAAAACAATCTAAACGCCCGTTATGTATTATTGTGTGATATAAATAGAGCTACACGCTTCAGAAGTATTGAATGCACACCCTTATTGAACCTTAGTCATTGCAATTTTCTCAAGTGATAGCTCGATCAAGTTCAAATCGTGTTCCTGGTTTTCGCGTTATTGAAGCTAGCGTTTATACAAAAAAGCAATTTCAGGGGTGGCACTACTTAAAAAATTGCTAGACTGGAGTTTATGGCAGTCATATTTACACAATTCAGAGTGTCAAAAAAGAAGCCTGGTGATACTGCGTATCGGTGTATTAAGCCTTTGTCTTCAAATAAAACTATTCGAATTGTAATAAATCAAAGATAACATGTCTGTTTGTTGTTGTTTTACCTTTTTAGTGATTTAAAAAGAATCGCTATGATATAATGGGACATTTTATCTCCGATATAGGATACGTTCTACTTACGGTCGGTCGCCATTTTGTTTCTTATGGAGAGTACCGCGTATCGGTGTAATCACGATAAGCCTCCCTTTTATATTACTAACATAAACTTCCGACCTGTCATTGGTGTACTAGCTAAGAGTAATTGTTATGTAATCCTACTCTGTATATTAAGTGAAAGTTGGATTAGAAAATTATAACTGTATGAACAAAGAGACACAACATTGTTGTGAGCGAAACTACGCGAACGTAACAAAAGCGGGCCAACCAAAAATAACAAAATAAAACGTGAAAATGAACATTGTGTTGTTCTTATAACTTTTAAGTCATTTGCTTTTACGCAGGAAAAAAATCAAAAAAATCTAACATATATGTATACCATCATTAAACTGAATGTTATAATACACATTGTATTAAGAAAGTGATATGGCCGCTTATGTAATCAACGCAAGCTTTTTTACAGAGGGTACGTGTACGACCATATATTACTTTTTTAACGTATACTTTAACATTTATATAACCGTTTACAGTGAAATGTTAACCGGTTGAAGTATTGTGTAACCTGTTGCATCCCGACTTTATTTAGAAAGAAAAGTTAACGAGAAATTAAACTTATTCCGAGATTTGTGAATTTTTCATTCATGTAGTTGCGTCGTCTCAAATTAGGCATTAACATTCAGTAACGCTACAAAGAATAAACAAATATTTTTGTCTTCTCCAGAAGTTGACATCACGAGCAACCCCCTGTGATGATCGAGAGATGTTGACAAATGACAAACCCGGTGGCGATCCAGAGTCATTGGCATCACTTGACAGCTACTGTGAAGTTCCAGGCATGTTGACATCAAATGACAGTTTTTATAGCAAAGACGAGGGGCAGTTCTGGTGCGAAACCTGCGGGCATGGTATGGCGGACCTTGTTAGCTTGGCACGTTTCGGCGCATATTGCTGATTCCGTCGCAAACAATGACTCCCATGTCAGCGAAACTTCTCATGCAAGCCTATTGAGTAACCAGGAACCTCTAACTGATGAAGATGTCAAGAACAAATTCAACCTGACTAAGCCTATTAGGATTCACAAGATAAATCTACGTCGTCACTGCAGCGTATGTGAAAAGGACTTTTCCAAGGGTTGTGACCTCACTAAGCACATGAGAATTCACACGGGAGAGCGGCCACACAGTTGCATCAGCATTTGTGGAAAGGACTTTTTTGCATGCAATGATCTCAAAAGGCATATGAGGATTCACATGGGAGAGCAGCCACATAGTTGCAGCGTTTGTGATAAGGGATTTAGCACCAAATCATGCCTCCCTCAGCATATGAGGATTCACACCGGAGAGCGGCCATTCAGTTGCAGCGTTTGTGGAAAGGGTTTTAGCACCAGTTCCAACCTCACCCGGCATATAAGGATTCACATGGGAGAGCGGTTATACAGTTGCGGTGTTTTTGGCAAGGGATTTGTCAGGAGTTCCCACCTCACTAAGCATATGAGGATTCACACGGGAGAGCGCCCATACAGTTGCAGTGTTTGTGGAAAGGGCTTTAGCAGAAGTTCCCAACTCACGTAGCATATTAGGTTACACACGGGAGAGCGGCCATACAATTGCAGTGTGTGTCGAAAGGGCTTAAGCAGAAGTCCCTACCTCAATGAGCATATGAGGATTCACACGGGAGAGCGGCAGCACAAATGCAGGACTAAGTCATCTATGTGTTTAGGAACTACTACAGGTAACTAGGTGAAATTAACAAAAACGATATAGACTCTCGAGATATGTCTTGCCTATGTATTACTGAGTGATATAAATAGAGCTTTACACTTCAGAAGACTTGTCTTAGTGATACATCGATCATGTACAAATTTAGGTTATGTAGTATAAGAAACTATATAACAAGGTTAAATTTAAGTCAAACATTGAACACATAATTGAAGTCGCATATATGTTCCGGTGCATGACACTCGGTCCTAACATATGTTCCAATAACACTGCTCCTGATTTATTGTTCCTGGTTTAAGCGTTATTGAAGATAACGTGTTTAAAAACAAATTAGCAACTTAAGGGGTGACACTTGTTGAAAAAACTTGTCAAAACTAAATTGTGCTACTTAAAAAATGCTAGACTGGAGTCGTTATTAGTTATATTTACACAAGTCATAGTGTCAAAAACGTACTGTTAGTCTTCCTATTGTAAAGCTTAAACTGAATTGTCATCTTCAAAATTAGCATAATATTTGTTATTTAAAGCAATACATATTTCAAAATACTATTCTATCTCTTTTATTTTACTGATGTTGCCAGATCGTTTTTAAAGGTCGCGAAAATATAATACAAAATCAAAACTACATATTGCTTGCATATTGCTAACTCATCCATCCAATTATGATCTGAATTTGTTAATATAACAACTGTCTGTCCATTATTGCTGATAAATTGTGTCATGCTTGAGTTGAAACAGTGTTTTAATTTGTTCAGAAATATATTTTGACAAAGACCTCTTTTAATTTGTACCCAACCTCTTCCCACTCTAACACTGCGTTCGACATCGATTTGAAATTAATGTAAACATCATTTAATACTTAAAAAATAGCGCGAGCTTGTGTTTATGCACTTTTAAAAACACGCTTATATTTATGTGTATGTGTATATTTGGTTTTATCGCAGTCTTATATGGCACTTATTATGAAAAGCAAAATAGTCGTGTATGTACAGGAGTAGGAAAAGTACCTCATGAAACCGTTTACAAAGCTATATTACAATGTTTAAGATTAACAATATCCGTAATGGATTTATTACATAGAAAACAAGGTGGTCAATGTTTTTACTTCCTTTGTAAATGAGAAAAAATGTTTTGTTATCACAGAAAGGGAATATATCGTCTATATGCCCATTTATTCCATTTATGTCAGTCACTCTTGATTTCGCTTCCTGAACTTACTGCTGCATTAGAATTCATAAATGCGTACCTAATAATGTTGCTTGATTTTTAAACTCTCTATAGTGCCCTTAATGCGCTAGTTCATATTATACATTTGAGAAAGATGCCACGAAGTAACTCGTGAAACTATTATTGTCTGCTTGTGCATGATATATTTTAAGCAATCTTGGTTGAAGAGAAAACGCAATCATTATCATGTAGTTAAAGGTTTTTTTCAACAAAAAAACAAATATTTATAAAAAGTAATTGAATGCAATTACTAACAAACCTATACTATTTGGAATAATCTAAAATAATTAAAATTGCAATAATAGTAGTTGCATAAAAATTTGAAATTTTTAGTTCTCTTTGACGTTTGGAAGTAAAATCTAACGCGTAATCACTGGACCTTTACGACTTTGAGACTTCGAAGCGCCATCACGACGATTTTAGGCAATGAATCCATTTTCAAAATTATCTGCGAAAAGCGTAAACAGTGCATTGTAATCCAAAGACGGAGGAATATAGAATTGGCGTTGTCCGTCTGTCATTCCGTCCGTCCGTCTGTCACAACATTTTGAAATTGGCGGGGGAAATCAATTTAACGAATTTGCTTGTTATTTTATCGATTGTCATTGACGATCATCCACTTACAAAACGATATGTCTGATATTCGTAGTCAGGAGTGTTATATCGCTTGTTTGAATAATATATGCTTTATCTTACCTATTAAACCTTGTTTGAACATTTTCGTGTTGCCAATCTGTGAACAGGTCCCTTTAAACATCTTAACTTGTTGCTATAATTATTGTTATATTATACTACGAAGTACATTTCAGGTTTTCATTACTTTTATTTGCAAATAGTTTGTACTTTACACATGTGTAAGATAAAATGTTGAGCTTCAAATAAGTTGACTTTCAACTGTATTAATATTGTTATTTGGTAAACTGGCGTCGCAAAAAAATGAAAATACCACGCGTCAGTACTAACACAATTTCGCAACGATTTATAAATTGTGAATCTATGGTTATCATTAAAAATGATATGATAACACAATTCCAGAACCTTTAATAAATAATGGTATTCTGTAAATACATGTATATTGCACATAGGCCCACGGCAAGTTCAAATAACCTCAGCTCATCTCATCCAAATTGTAATTAAATTGTTTTCCGAGAAGCGCCCCGAGTTGCTCATTGTGCGGCCTGTAGAAGTCCTGCAGGAGACGCCTGGTTTCCGGAAGCATGGGACCGATAGTTGAATCGTTCGTCCGTCTCGAGTTTGCGGGCTTCTTTGACTTTGTAATATTGTCTAATTTCTCTGGAACAAGCGCAGCTGAAATATATAATTGTACGTGTCTGACACATGCGTGTATATAAGGAGAGACAGAATCAATTGAGATGCGCTCTGGGAAAAGGGGGTTTAATGCATGTGCGTAACGTGTCGTCTTAGATTAGCATGTGAAGTCCGCAAATGCTAATCAGGGACGACACTTTCCGCCTAAACTGAATTTTGTCAAGAAGAGTCTTCATTTAAACGAAAAATACAATGGAAGCGGAAAATGTCGTCCCTGATAAGCCGGGCGGACTGCACAGGCATATATGCGACGACATTTTCCGCTTTCATTGTATTTTTCGTTTAAATGAAGACTCTTCTTGACAAAATCCAGTTAAGGCGGAAAGTGTCGTCCCTGATTCGCATTTGCGGACTTCACATGCTAATCTACGACGACACGTTACGCACATGCATTTAACCCCCTTTTCTCAGAGCGCGACTAAATTATAATAAGTTTAGGTTTATTTTATTATTATGTACGATCAATAAAACCCTCAGAAGGAGAATAGTTCTTGCAGAATCATCATCTTTTATTAAAGGCACGTTTGGAATTGCATGAATAGACCATTTCGTACATAAATGTTTATCAATTCAAGATATTTTTAAATGCTGATGTCGCATACAGTAATGATATGTTATGTAAGAGGAAACGTTAAGAAAACTGATACCAAGTTTAAAGTTTCCTACCGGTGGACTTTGTTATTGTTCTGTATGCATTTATTATTATATAGTTTGCAGTATAATGATAACACATTAAATTATACAGCTTTTCATTCACACACTTTGCAACAAACGTGGTTTTTAACAACTGCGCCGAAGAACTTACTCAATTCAAGGAAATCGAATATTTTGCGGAGGCACTCCGCGGGATTCTTCGAGTAATCCTCCAGTTTTAGCAAGAGTATCTGAGAGGCGGGGAACACACGGAAGTATTCCTTCAGGTACTGGTGGTACACTCCGATTCGAACCCGGATCTGAAAACAGGAGTGAAAAATAGCGAATTTCGAATAATGACACTCCGGAGTCATGGGCAAATTTATCAACGATTAAATTGAATGTCCAACTACTTCTTAGTGAACTTCGTTACTAATATATAATTCGACTGAGCATGACCGGAAAAGCATCCACCCAAAAACAAACATAATAGAAACCAATTCAAACCCATAATACCCTAACCATTTAAATTTAATCCAATAAAACAAAATCTACCGAAACTAATAATAACAAAAACCAACCTTATCCAAACCCATCATATCCCACCAATCTATTAAAACCCAATGCCATCCATCCATCCATTAA
Organism: Dreissena rostriformis; assembly: GCA_007657795.1. Lineage (NCBI taxonomy): Eukaryota > Metazoa > Mollusca > Bivalvia > Myida > Dreissenidae > Dreissena > Dreissena rostriformis. The sequence continues at coordinate 90,420 of VMBQ01002752.1, forward strand.
TCCACCCATCCATCCCCGTGTGTTTTCCACGCACGAGATCAATAGGTAGTATATCTAATGAAAACATGACGTTGAATAAACGATTGGTCCCTACCAGTTGACAATATTACAACACGGAACATACATGGACCTTGATCTCGTTTCCCAAACTCATCATATCCCAACCAATTCTATCCCATCAAATCCAATCCATCCATCCATGATTATATTCGTCTTCCACACACGAGATCAATGGATGGTATATCGAATACAAGCGCATTACGTTGAATAAACATACGATCCCTACCAGTTGACAATATAAAAATACTGAACATACATGGAACTCGGGCTCGCTGTTAGGAGGCTTATAGAGGCAATGTCTCAGTGAGTTGATTGCGAGACACGCCTTCAAGCTTTCAAGCACCACAGAGACACCCTTGTGGAAGGACTCTGGACCTTTTTCGCCCCGGTTGAAGTAGAGATAATCTGAGTAGAGTCTGCAATTAAATCCAAATATTTAATTGAATGTAAGCAATCCTAGTTTCATCTCGTCTCAAGATACATGGACGGAAACAACGAATGGGGAGTTATACACGTTATTCCATTATCTTAGATTGTTAAGGCATAATGCTTGAAACGTGGTAAAAAATGCATGCATGTCATTCATACATGTTGGATGGTTTATCCGATATCGATGACCATCGAAATTGGACTGTTTTTTAATCAACAAGCGGAATTACTTATTATACATTTATTTTGGACTACCCATGGTTATTATTCGGACTATTTGATTGGATGTTGAGACAGTTTGAAATGTGACTCTAGGCAGTTACGTCCAAACGAAGAATCAATCTTTGGTCTAGTAGTAGCACACTGACTCCAGAACTCAGGGGTAACATGTTTGAACCTCTGCTAACCCCTTACTTACTATGTTTTTAAATAAAGCATTTATTCGAAGAAACCTGTTTACATATCATTATGATTAATTGTGTTTAATTTAGTACTCAAACTTTACATCTAACTCTGTTGTAGATTCGTGTTTGTTGTGTTTTATGTTATAACTATATTGACAAATGGATTCTTAATGCTGTAATTAATTCGTCCTAGACCTTTTCATGTATTTATACTTTATTTAACAACTTACGAAATTTAATAATGATCACATTTCATGCTTTTATATATGTTTCTATGCTACTATATCATGTATACTCATCGACTGTATGTCTATTGTATCTTGAATAAAACCATACTACCTAGTCTTGCTCATTAGACGTTACACCCAGTGTAGTGTACTATGTGTTTCTCACCGTTGACTTAATCTGAATGAGACGTCGCTTGTACCTCGCACTTTCACTCGTGAGCCTACTAACAAGTATTCTTGGGGCGATTGCAATGTAAGAGAATAATCGTTACGACCCACGGTATGCGTACTCCGTTTTCACTTCATTTTGTTACATTATATTACATTATTAAATCAGATCCAACGCGCCAAAATGTTGCACATGAGAACAATTAACCCTTTGAGCGCTGGAACCGGATTTTAAAGGCCTTTGCAAACAGTTTGGATCCAGATGAGACGCCACAGAACGTGGCGTCTCATCAGGATCCAAACTATTTGCTATTCTGATAGTATTCTTGGAAAAAAAATCTAAGAAAATGCTAATTTTAGAAATTCAGCAGACGACATTTTAGCAGACGAAAAATTTCCCAGCATGCAAAGGGTTAATTACATACCATTCACTAGCATACATTCGTTCGGAGAAGAATCTTGATTTAAATACTTAGGTAAATTAATAATATCACCGTTATTAGTGTTCGTATTGTAAGTTCGTATTGTTCAAAAATACGAATCGTTTTGAGTTAATTACAGACACATAATTATTTTAAACTTAGGGGAATCGGCTGCAACATTTCCATGTTAATAAATTATGCCAACTATATAATGACTTATCCAAATTCATTATACTGTGAAGCAACGATCATTTGAAGCCCTTATAACGCTAAAGATCAACAAATATTTCGTAAAATGTTTCATAAAATAAAGTTAACTCACAAAAAATTAATGTTCCTTATAGAAATAGCCAAAATGTCAACGATAGATGTGGCCTGGTAACAAGATTTAACAAGATAAAAAATGCTCTTTTTGTAGTTTTTTTTGTGGTACAATATATTTAACACGTGTTCATGTACCAATTCAGTGCGTGTGTCGCTTGAATAGATATCATTGCGGGAAATTAAAATGGAATATATTGTGACACACAAATAAAAAAGATCATTTTGTATCTCATTAAATCTATAATACCAGACCCCATCTAGCGTTGGAGTTTTTGATATTGCTAAGGAACACTGATTATTTAGGGAGTAACTTTATTTTATAAAACATTTTACGAAATTTTGGTATATTTTGAGCGTTAAATAGGCTTTGAGCGGATAGAGATAAAAATGGCAAATATGAAAAACGCGAACGGTTAACGGTAAATATGACAAAGCGAACAACTTGATCTGTTTTAAGTAAGCGTCGTTTGATTGGTTGAATTTTCCTGCAGCATTGGACACGGAAACAATAAAATGTAACATTTATTAATCATGACAACGAATGTTTACTAGACAAGTTCTCAATAGTCAACAAGCATGGCATATTTGACTGAACGTGGGTCGCAGTATACTCAATAAAAACATACATCAAACACGTCCAGAAAGGAACTGTCTGGTAAACTTAAATCGGGGGAGGGGGGACTACAATGGTGAATATACGGGGGCTGAATGTCTTCGTTTTCGTGTTGTTATTCGTTTGTATAAGAGTTAAGTTTATTTTCATCCGGGATGACACTTTATATTTATATTCCTTTAACACGAATACGCATATTTGGCACTTCTTAGTCGTCCGAACTTTCCTCGGTTGTTTGTTTGTTTTAAGATGTAGACAACTGAACATGTTTACGCTTAACAACCTTTATTTTAAATATCACTTCCAACATCTGAAGATATAACAAATTTACGAAACAGTAAGTAAATAAAGGACATCGCAATCAGAGCATATACCTCTCTATAGGGTTTCGCAGCATAGCGATGATCTTGGTGTGCGGGTTCAAGTGATGAACGATGTCAGCCGCCGTGATAGGGGGCTCGGTGAAGTTCGCAAACTGTGGCATAATGGTCCAGAAGTCGTTATCCCACAGGGTCGAGGCACTATGATCACCTGCAAGACGATGGGGAATATAGACATGACGCTAATTGCTATAAAAGTCCGTGAAGATTATGTCTTCAAAAGATGATAATTTATTGATAGTTAATTGACAGCATATTAATTCAATTTCATAATGATAACTAGTTTTTGTTACTCAATGAAAGATCATATTTTTATTGCAGCCAGCGTATAATTGCCGATTGTTGGAACCGTTCCACTTACCGAATACTACTAGATGATAACCACTTATCGAAAACTACTGGGTGATAACCAGTTACCGAATACTACTGGGTGATAACCACTTACCGAATACTACTGAATGATAACCACTTACCGAATACCACTGAATGATAACCACTTACCGAATACTACTGAATGATAACCACCTACCGAATACTACTGAATGATAACCACCTACCGAATACTACTGAATGATAACCACTTACCGAATACTACTGGGTTATAACCACACTTACCGAATACTACTGGGTGATAACCACACTTACCGTATACTACTTGGTGATAACCACACTTACCGAATACTACTGGATGATAGCCACTTACCGAGTACTACTGGATGATAACCACTTACCGAATACTACTGAATGATAACCACTTACCGACTACTACTGGGTGATAACCACACTTACCTAATACTACTGAATGATAACCACTTACCGAATACCACTGAATGATAACCACACTTTCCGAATAATACTGAATGATAACCACTTACCGAATACTACTGAATGATAACCACTAACGGAATACTACTGAATGATAACAACTTACCGAATACCACTAAATGATAACCACACTTACCGAATACTACTGAATGATAACCACTAACCGAATACTATTGAATGATAACAACTTACCGAATACTACTGAATGATAACCACTTACCGAATACCACTGTATGATAACCACTTACCGAATACCACTGAATGATAACCACTTACCGAATACTACTGAATGATAACCACTTACCGAATACCACTAAATGATAACCACTTACCGAATACAACTGGATGATAACCACTTACCGAATACAACTGGATGATAACCGTTCCACTTACCGAATACTGCAGAATGATAACCACACTTACCGAATACTAGTGGATGATAACCGTTCCACTTACCAAATACTACTGGATGACAACCGTTCCACTTACCGAATACTTCTGAATGATGACCACACTTACCGAATACTACTGGATGATAACCGTTCCACTTACCGAATACTACTGGATGATAACCGTTCCACTTACCGAATACTACTGAATGATGACCACACTTTCCGAATACTACTGGATGATGACCACACTTACCGAATACTACTGGGTCATAACCACACTTACTGAATATTACTGGATGATAACCGTTCCACTTACCGAAAACTACTGGATTATAACCGTTCCACTAACCGAATACTACTGGATGATAACCGTTGCACTTACCAAATAATACTGGATGATAACCGTTCAACTTACCGAATACTACTGGTTGATAACCGTTTCACTTACCGAATACTACTGGTTGATAACCGTTCCACTTACCGAATACTACTGGATGATAACCACTCTTCAATTTGCTTTGCACGATCTGCAGTGTGGCCATGGAGAAGATTTGAAAGTAGCTGGATACGTTTTGCATTTTCGTATCTGGGACTGCAATAAACGAAACCGCGTTGAGAGAATAATTGACTATAATAAACACAAATCGATGTAAGGACAAACAAACAAATTAAAAACGTTACAAAATATGTCCTTAAAACATTCAATGTGATAGCGGTAGTTCATGCTGTCCCATTAAATTAAATTGAATATAAAACGAAATTCAGTATTACATTTCATACCAAATTTAAAAGTTATCATTATGTATCGACTCATACAAACTTCTAGTATCAAGTATGTAAAAACCACAACATAAGCTTATTTTCTTCATAGCATTTAACACTTGCCTCCATTTGTATGTTATAATAACCCCTGAATATCGGTCAAACACGTTTAGAAAATTAATAAATATTGCCAAACTAAATTGAGCAAGACATTCACGTTTGACATTGTTTAAAAGTCAATATATTAACTTGTTCAATGGGCGTCACGTTATTTTAAATACGCGTATTACTCACAAAATCGTCGGCGAGTGATCCAGTGCGGTTCTTTTGGTACCGTCCGAGAAATTTCCGGATGTTGGATCATCTTTATAAATAAATCGGTCGTGCCGCACTTGGGGGCTCCGATGAGGTAATAATACGGCAAGCAGAACACTCTATGTGCAATGCGTACCGGACTGTGCGGTGACCCAGGGACGTCACTTCCGCTGTAGTTGAAGGCATCGCCGTACCAACATGGATTTCTATACGTTTTGAGGAAAGAAAACGGCTTCTGGAAATAGAGTCGAGTCTCTCTATGTGAAAAGGGGGTTTAATGAATATGTGAGTAAAGTGTCGCAGTCCGCACAGTCTTATCAGGGACGACACTTTCCGCATTAACTGGATTTTCGTGAAGAATAGTCTTCCTTTAAACGAAAAATACAATAAAAGCGGAAAGTGTCGTCCCTGATAAGCCTGTGCGGACTGCACAGGCTAATCTAGGACGACACTTTACGCACATGCATTTAACCCCATTTTCACATAGCGAAGCTCAATTATATCATGCATTTATTGTTAATATCATAAAAACTCTTGTTATTGTCGTTATATATGTCGTGTCAAAATGCGTTTGTAATATGTATTAAGTGCACGACGCTCATTCAAATGGCACATCAGTGTGTATGACACGACGCGCATATTAACAAAACATGTACCAAGCATTACCCAGTTATAATAAAAAAAATAGAACAATTACCAACGACATCAAATCTTCGGGTGCCTTGCTAGTATTTTCGTTTCCATGGTTAAGAGTGGAAATCCAGCCAAAAACTTGTTGCCCTGATTTCGATCTTTGTGTTAAATTTAATTCTTTGGACTGAGTATTGCCCCCAAATGTCCCATCCGTGTACATATAGCTGGCTGTTGCCATCCCGTTCTCTTTCATATTTAAACCATTGGCAAACATGTCCAAATTTGTTGGACGAACACTTTGTTGTATAGCGTTGCCAATCGTCCCAGAATGGAAAACACCAATCGGTATTCTTGAATTATGAACCACGTTGTCTTTGTGCGCTGCATTTGATTTATTTTCTCCAACGTTTTGCTTAATTTGTCCCAGAATCGCTTTTATGTTACTGTTTTTGTTGCTAAGCATGGAAATATAGGACACCAGTAACAATATCACACAAATGGTATAGATTGTCATCTTCCGCCGATATTTGCCAAATAGAATTGACATCTGTTCTTTGATTGCATCTGAAATAAGAAAAAAATGACAATTAAGTATATCTGGTATATGTAATCATCTGTAGCAAGCATTTTTAATTTAGGCTGGAAAATGATGATTTTTTTTAACATACCACGCTTTTGCTTGAGATATCAAACGATTTTCGTTTGATATTATTACAAAGGATATCAGTTCGCAAAATCGATAAGTCGAAATATCGACGTTCTTATAAAGCAAAGGTTTTACCTACACAAAAATACATGGGAACAATATATTTCTGAATAGGAAGGAGTTCGGTTTATAGGATAGTGTCGATATTCAACCATCCTGACAGTTTAGTGCAATTCTGACTTCTGTGTTCTTTCAACATGCACCATCTATGCGGTATCGTTACTGATGAACCACAAGCACAATTGCAACCCACGAGCAAAACAACGAGACAGGGGAGACAACTAGTGGGATGTTTATCAAAGTCATCGCAGCGGTTACCTCCCCTGTTAGTTGACAGATTGTGTTACTATTTCAACAACTCTTAATTTGTGTATTTCTTTTCTAGTAAAAAGTACAACCATAATAGGAACGAATTATTTAAAACATTACCTCCGGTCAATTATTTATTAACGCTACATATACATGTTTTTGCGACTTTGATTGAAACGTTGGCTCTTGAAAATTTGACTTGCATCTATTGTCGCGAAACATTCTAAAATATCATTAAAGAGAAAAAAACTGGCACAATTCTTTGCGAGTATTTTACATGCCAACAAAGGATAACGCGAGCTAAAGCACCAGTACTTTCTAACACCATCATTCACATTGACTGTTTATTTAATTTGCGGCACTTTTTATCATTGAACGCTTTTAAAATGCTATGTATGGATTTTCAACATTGATGTTCTTGTAAATATTGTGGTTGTAATAAGCACACAGTGTGAAGCCTTTTTCACATCCTTTCATAACCATAGCCAATGACTAACCCTTGTATGTATGGTAAAAAATGTAAAGGCTTGTAAAAATGTAATTATTTGTTTTTGAAAATAAAGTATGACGTCGTACCGTTCTTTATCAGGTGATCCAGGAACTGCATCGCAGGAAAGTGAAAAAGTCCATCCAAATATTGTTTCTAGAAGAGCACTTATTGACGCTACTGGAAATAGATAAACCCACAGATGAGCCTCAATCTGGAAAAAAACGGGGCTTAACGCATGTGCGGAAAGCGTCGTCCAAGATTAACCTGTGAAGTCCGCACAGGCTAATCAGGGACGACCCTTTCCGCTTTTATGATAAATTTCGTATACATGCAGTCTCTTCTAAGAGAAAATATAGTTTAGGCGGAAAGTTTTATCCCTGACTAGCATGTGCGGACTGCACAGGCTAATCTTAGACGACACTCTACGCACATGCATTTAGACCCGTTTTCCCAGAACGCGACTCATATTATAATTAATATAATCATACATGCCGCACCATAAACAAGTGTTATGTTTAATTGTTTCAGCGGATACGAATAGTTTAAAGAAACATGGGAAAATATATTAAATGTTTTTTATCCGCTGATATTCCGTAAGACAAAAGGAAACCAACGGTGTAAAACTAGGCACTACCAACGCAAAAGGAGCTCCCATCCTGAGCAGCACGGCACAGTAAAATATAGCTATTGTTTTAATGCCCATATATTAAACCATGCGTGAATCGCAATATTAATTAGTAAAAGGTAAATAAACATCTAAGTTTTGTTCTGGTGGGTGGCTCTTAAAGACTCGTGCTTCAAAGCCATTGTTGTTTACAGGAACTTGTTCACATTTTCGTATTTTTTAAATCTAATTTAACGAATTTGTTTACAAAACTGTAATATTTGGAAAAATTAAAAAAAAAAAAATAAGGAAAACCCATAAAAAATCGAGCCCGGGACCACTAGAAGCAAAAGCCAGCGTTTAACCACTACACCACGCGGTCGTATGGAAATGTTATGGCAATTAAAACGCCCATTTTATGTTCATTATCTACATACAATCATGAAATGTACTTGTTGATAAACAAACGTACATTAAACATAAAACATAATTATAAGTGGCATCAAAATTGATAGTTAAGTGTCTATAATAAGATACAACTCAATTTAGACAGACAGACAGACAGACACATTGCTGACAAATCTTGTCAAATAAATTTATAGATAATAATTTTAAGTAAAGACATGGCCATTTTGTGACCAGAATGTGTATAAATGGATATACCATATCGTTCTTTATTAACCGATCAACAACGGAACATCGAGAACTAATTTTCAAATATACCGGATACTGGAATATCTGGCATAAAAAGTTATCAACAACATAATTGAGCCTCGCTCTGTAAAAAGTGGGTTTAATGCATGTGCCTTAAGTGTCGTCTCAGATTAGCCTGTGCAGTCCTCACAGACAAATCCGGGACGACACTTTTCTGGATTTATGATGTTTTTCGTTTAAGAAAAGTATTTTAGCTACAATCTAGTTTAGGCGAAAAGTGTCGTCCCTGATTAGCCTGTGTGGACTGCACAGACTTATCTGGGACGACACTTTACACACATGCATTTAACCCCCTTTTCACAGAGCGTTGCTCAATTGCAAAATGACCTAACCATGGGCATCGACAATATGAGGTGTCATTACAGATTGCGGCTTTGTCCCTCAGGAATAAATGCATGAACCAGATTTCGCAAAATACTAGCGAGAACATAAATAAGTTGTTGAATAATTACTCGCATGCTCAAGACGACATTATACAGGTTTTATCAATTCTACCGAGATGAATGTCAGTTATACGGGAGTGGTATTACATTTGGAAACATAAATGTTGCTTTTACGACCAGGGACTTCCATTAATATAATTATTATCACATTACAATGTGTAGCGGTTCAGTATAGCTTCCCGCACGAATGACAGTTAAACGATTTGAGTATCAATCAATGGCGTACTTACATTAGTATACACTTGTCACAGTAGCAATTAAACATTTATTTGTTAAAGCATGTTTTTTTTAAGTGATAACGTTGTTGTTATAATTAATTCATAATTGGAGCGTAAACAAATATAATTCTTTGAGTGAAAATGCCCATTGGTTAACCCTTTGAGCGCTGGAACCGGATTTTGAAGGCCTTTGCAAACAGTTTGGATCCAGATGAGACGCCACAGAACGTGGCGTCTCATCTGGATCCAAACTGTTTGCTATTTTGATAGTATTCTTTGGAAAAAAAATCGAAGAAAATGCTAATTTTAGAAATTTAGCAGACGACAAATTTCCCAGCATGCAAAGGGTTAAGAAATATATTATTTGAGTCTCGCACAGATTAACCTGTGCAGGCCGCACAGGCACACCAGGTACGATACTCTCCGATTTTTATGGAATGTTTCGTGTAAAGGAAGGCTCTTCTAAACGAAAATCAAGTCTAGGCGGTAAGTGTCGTCCGAGATTAGTGTATGCGGACTGCACAGGCTAATCTGGGACGCTACTTTACGCACATGCAATATGTCCCGTTTTCCCAGAGCGAGGTTCATTTATATATTCTTCATACGACCATTACAAGATACCAGAAGGATGCACAGACATGATATGATTTTCCTTCGCTGAAACGTCCAACAATTTCATGATACGTTGTACATAAGTTAGATGCAGCGTTAAACGTTTGGCATAATCTTTCAAAGCTAAGTTTATTGCCTAATAACATGCAGATAATATTTCACAAAGTTGATGTCATTTGAAGACTTTGAGTTAGGTATCTCATTATCATTTAAATTTTAGCCTCGTTCTGGGAAAACAGGCCTTAATGCATGAGCGTTAATCAGATCAGCCAGCGCAGTCCGAACAAGCGAATCAGGGACAACACTTTCTGCCTACACTCGCTTATCTCTAAAAAGAGACTTCCTTTAAACAAAAAGTTCCATAAAAGAGAAAAATGACGTCCCTGCTTAGCCTGTGCAGACTGCACAGGCTAATCTGGGATGACACTTTACACACACGCATTAAGCACAGTTTTCTAAGAACGCGGCTCATTTAATCGATCTTGTTTACCGTTTTCTGGTGTTTTGTTCTTCAATGTGTACATGTTTTTGTTGTCATAGTTTATTGGGCAGATATAGTGATTGTTGCTTTATCAAACTCAGTTTGTGTTAACGATGAGCATTTGTTGTTTGCTACAGGATACTTGCGTTTGTTTTCCCAATTACAAATATGTATCCTGAATGGTACATATACACCTGCATTCCCATCCACTGAAACCACATGCAAGCGGTTAATGCAAAAGACACATGGGTAATTCGCTGCCGACCTCGTACACTACATCTTACATTTGATAAGCCTGCATCCAGTTCTAGATAATTATGCCAATTCTGCTCAGAAATTCACGGCTAGATTGAGGAAACGAGGATCATAAAATCGGTTAACACCAAGAAAATATTTAATTATGTTTACGCGTTCGACATCAATCGGCGGTTAGGCAGGCAAAGAGAGTAAAGCCAATGCATTTATTCGCTCAATTTCATGCAGAACTTGAATACATGGAGGTCTTTCAGAGATATTTACAATAAGAGGTTCTCAATTTATGAGCTGCGTCATACACAATTACACGGTATTTCGTGGTATGCGGCCAGCGTAGAAAAAGACCATCCTGTGCATCATATGCAAATGAGTGTTGCTATAACATATATCGTATCCTAGTTTTAATACGATATAGAGTCGTTTAATACGATCTTTGAACGTTTGAAAAACACCAAGTCAGTAAAACGATTCTGTTTGAAAACCAAGTCAATTTTAAATTCTGAAATGTTAGCTTGGTTGGATATACATGTTTTGCAAAATTCGACCGATCAGATAACAATAACATTAGTGATGACAACAAACTTAAACATCCTACAACGAAAATGCAGGTATATAAAATACAAACTACCGGTTTTCTAAATAGCGATTAAATTGTAATGGATTTTAATAATTTGGCTTACATTTTTTCCTGAATATAATCAGGGACGACACTTTCTACTTTTATGGATTTTTTCGTGTATAGGAAGTCTCCTCTAAACGAAAACCCAGTAAAGACGGAAAGAATCGTCCATGATTAGACTTTACGCACTGCACATGCTAATCTGGGACTATGTTTGACGCATATGCATTAAGCCCGGTTTTCCAAGAGCGAGGCAGATATGTGAAAATCTAAACAGCACTCCGTAGTCACAGATATTCTGTAATCACAAATAACAAAGACAATATTCATTACACGACTAAAACATGCATGTTTGCATAATTCTGTTGCATACACGCATTACACCTTTATTATGTTTGAATGACATTATTACTTTGAAGAAGAAATTCGCGTAAATAGAAATGTATAAAGATGCGAAAATAATTACCTGCAGAATACTCCAAAAATATAAAGAAGAATACCCCCAAAAATATATGGAAATATGTCTTTTCGTAATTGCACTACTCTAGTACAGATGTTTTCTCTATACATGCATGTTCACAGTAGGGAAGAGACAGAAATGAGGAAGTATAGCGTTCACAATAGCTCAGTACTTCAAGGAAATACATAAATGGACCGCGCTCTGTAAAAAGGGGGTTTAATGCATTGGCGTAATGTGTCGTCCTTGATTAGCCTGTGTAGTCCGCACAGGCTAATCAGGGACGAGACTTTCCACCTAAACTAGATTTTTTGCTAAGAAGATACTTTCTTTAAACGAAAACTATCATAAAAGCGGAACACATTCATTAAACCCCCTTTCCGCATAGCGAGGCCCAAATGCATATGAGGTGCGCAGGGCGGTACATTCACTGAACGTCTTTTCGCTAATTATTGTAGTACTGTATATTAATAAACAAGAAATGTCTTTGAAAAAAAAAACGATTACCGCGGTATATCCTGATTTTGAAAATTAAGGTCGAAAATGTACGTTCCAAAATAATTAAATTTTAAACCAATATTTAATTTGTGTTGTTTTTTCAATCGTTATCGCTTATCCACCATATGCAATATTAGTTATATAGTGTTTTGCATATTTACATTACGTAAACAATATTTAATCCATGTTTAAACAGTTTATAAGTCAATACAGAGAACTTATTACATTTCCTATGCACTTGTATACAAATTTGTATGCTGGTATTTGCAGAATATGAGACATAAAGGAAACTTACATTACATACATTACAGTCAATCTTGTGCTTGCGACCACTTGAATTAAGCGACTTTTGTCTTATGCGACCACTTTGAATACCTCCCGAGCGTTTTAACTATATTTTCATATTGTATTTAGCGACTTTTGTCTTACGCGACCAGCGACCGCTGATTTTAGTGTATTTTGATGTCCAAATCTTTAATTAAGCGACCACTTTGAGGTAAAAGTGGTAAATCTGTTGACCGTTCAGGGACAAATCAGTGTTAATTGTTTATCTAAGATATACAATTACACCTTTGTTATGTTTTCACACCAGCCATTTTCCTTTGTATCGATGACTGATTCTGACCAGGTGGCAGTCGTTTCCCTCCCAAGACGTTTCCACCCCAGATGTTCCCCCCTAGACGTTTAACTCCCATTTTGGGATTGAACTGTCTACATAATAATGATAATATGAAAATGTATATTAGAACTAGTTATTTGTAATAATGGGATATGTGAAAAAAAAAAACTATTGATTAGTATTAAAAGTGAGTGTGTTAATAATAAGTGATTTACAAACAATTGATGTAAGTTGAGTCCTGAGTGATTACAATATTAATTAATTAATTGTACCAACAAATTACAAGTTGAACTTATTTGGATCTTATAAGAGTAAATTAACGCAAATAATATGGATACATGAGTAAAAGCAATAAGCTTTGAAGTTCTTTGATGGTTGTTTTTAGGGAAGCCTCTAACAAATTTTACCAATTAAATAGATCTAATTATGATTGTTTTTATAAGTGCCTGATAGAATGTTTTCTTTAAATAATTGAGATCATTGAAAAATGAAGTAAAAGCACAGCTTTGATGTTCTTTGATGGTCATTTTTAAGTGGAATAGTATGTTACAAATTAAACAATTATAACAATTTAATTTAATTAACTATTGTATTAATGATTTGAGTAAAAACACACCTTTGATGTTCTTTGATGATCATTTTAATTGGAATAGTATGTTACAAATTACAATTATAATTATTGTATTAATGAATTCATTTTGCTACAAAGTAACAAACAAAGTGCTTAAGTAAAAGTTATGTTTAAATCGGTGAGATTTTCGGTATATTTAATTATATTTTAAAGCGAAGTATTAAATTGGCATGAAGTAGTTTTTAAATTATATTGTCTGTCTGAATTGTTATGAAGTATTGGTCCAATAATTCTATCTTTATTGGTCTATGATATAATTGTTAAACATTTATATAACTTTACATAGTAATTAAACGTATATCAGTTCAAATAACTTTGCAGTTTTAAATTCCAATTTAAAAAGAAAAATCAATGAACAAAAGGCAGTCATAAGTAATCAAACATATTGTTCTTTAATATGGCCTTCACACAAAGCTATTTGTGCTTCTTTGATCATGTCAGTTACAAACAAAGAAACGAACCTGGGGAGAGTTTATACGCCTTGAATACATTAAACATGATATCTCTCCCCAGTGAATTCCGTTCAGCTAAAAAGTCATGCAAGCTCAAAGGAAGATATATAATACCTATTGTTACTAAAATGACTTTAACTGTTCAGTTACAAATAATTGGGTTTTGGTTTAAACTTAACTGATTTAATATTAAGGGGCGCAACGATACAGCAAAACAGATATTACAATATATTGCCATACAAATAATTGGTATTGCAATTTGTATTTAATATAATTAATACTTTATGAAAAAGTTGAAGGGTGTGATTGTTCGGTTTATCCGTTATTTCCCTGGATCATAATTTCGCAGGGGTTTCTGAGATTCGTGAAAATTCGTAAAGATTAAAGATTTCATAAACAAAATAATCATTTTGATAATAAATCAAGATTATACTTCAACCGAACAATTATAAATTTATTGGGAGGGGCGGGGGAAACGTCAGCACTAAAACTAAAATGGGGGGTAAACGTCTGGGAAGGAAACATCTTGGGGGAAACGTCTGGGGTGGAAACGTCTTTGGGAGGGGGGAATGTCAGATGGTGTTTATGCAGACTGCGTATCAATGTTTTGTGTTGAAAAATACAGTGAGGTATTGGCGCACAGTCTAC
>VMBQ01002752.1:106744-116860 GCA_007657795.1 Dreissena rostriformis
GCATCACCACCACTACCCACCATCATCATCATCATCATCATTAACATCATCATCAACATCATCATCACCAACATCATCATCATCATTAACATCATCATCAACATCATTTTCATTGTCATCACCAACATCAACATCATCATCATCATTACCACCACCACCATCATCATCATCATCACATTATCATCATCATCATCATCAACATCATCATCATCATCATTGTCATCATCAACATCATCATCATCATCATCATCATTACTACCACCACCATCATCATCCTCATCATCACATTATCATCATTATCATCATCAACATCATCATCATCATCATCATTGTCATCATCAACATCATCATCATCATCATCATCATTACCACCACCACCATCATCATCCTCATCATCACATTATCATCATTATCATCATCAACATCATCATCATCATCATCATTGTCATCATCAACATCATCATCATCATCATCATCATTACCACCACCACCACCATCATCATCATCATCATCATTATCACCACCCCCATCATCATCACATTTTCATAAATATGATTATTGTGTCGATGTTGCCGAAGTTGCTGACGATAAAATGTTGATTATGATGACGATATTGTTGTTACAGAAAATTCAATAATTTAATACTTTAGCTTTAAAAAGTAGTTTAAATAAATGGACGTAATATTCTTAAGCAAATTATGCGATTAGTGTAACGTGTATGAATATTATTTTATTGATACGTCTTAATAAATAGAGGGACACATATTCATACGAAAGCGGTGGACTACGATGGCATGAAGGGACGTCCGAAAAATTGTCTTCACGTGCGTAAGCGAAAGACTCACGTACGTACATGACAGTCTTCACGAGCGCAACTGAAGAACTGCACGTGAGACCCTGGAGTAAAAGTGAAGAAGCAAATTATATTTCGGATGTCACCTCCATGCCCCCAGGATGGACATAGTTATTTTACAGGTTTGTACGGAGATCGTTTTCAGACGATAAAGCAACATTCAATAACACCAGCGTTCAACGTCGTGCGGGATATTAAATCATGCCTCTGTGATGGATAATGAATAAACGAAACCATCGATATAAACGCTTAAATTATCACCTTCATACAAAATAGGGGAGGGCGGCGGGGAGAGAAAGTGAACCATCAAACAAGCCAAATAGGGCGCGCTACGTCGTAAAAGGCATAATTTATGTTTTATGATTCGCACTATTTGGCAAACTTCAAACCTTTGATGCGTTGCTTACATATCATTAATTTAAATTGCGAAACATTAAGAACGATTTAAATAAATATATCCTTTCAAGATTCCGATTTTGTTTGACTTCTTTTCTTAAATATAAGTCGATACAATTGATGATTTAAATATTAAAATTAAACATAAAACCATATGCATCGTATCCCGGAATCATCATTATTGTGTCGCATGCATGTATTGAAATACAGTCAGAATACTTTTGAGTTCTTCAATTACATGTACAAGCAAGTATTAATTTAATAAACGTTTACATGTTCCACTGAAAGAAAAATGTAAAGTTGTACATCGAACAATTAAAATAACATAATTATAAATGTATTATTGTGAGTTCGAAAAGCTAAAAAAAATACCTTTATATAAACATTAATCCTCTATGTTGAGATACGGACATTATTCTCTCAATAACTTCCTATTCTCGTAACAAGCACTTCGATAAGAACTCGCTTCTGCTTTCATAATTGATGACACTTGTATCGGCGGAAATGCAGTCTGGTTTAAAAATGTCAATGTTTAGCACTTAGACCGTTTTCGCACAATAGATTTTAGCTTTATATCGGAACTTTAAATTGTTTCAAATTACGGACTGCACGGTCTTAGCTGGGACGACACTTTACGCACTTGCATTAAGTTTTCACAGAGCGTGGCTCCATTTATTGCATTGTTTTGAGGTATAAATTTCACCCAACAGATTATAACGCGTTATGGAAACAACATTTACAATATATAAACTAGTGCAATATTTCATTTTTCAGAAGTGTTATTTCGCGGCTATTATAATAAACATTAATAATTGTTTATTTTGTAAATATATATAAACAATTTAAATTCCCGATAATTTGTCACGTATGTCCCAAATAAAAGTAAAGAAAATATAAACCGTTTACCGAAAATAAAAGTAAAGTGTATAATAAAGAAGCGAAATAAGATGATGTACACATAGAACCGTACTAGAGAAACCGCTTTGTTAATGCTTAGACATCCGTTGAAAATGAAGAATTTATTCATTTGCATGGTGTTTTAGTAAAAATGCTAACAACAAGCGGAACGCGTACACGAAATAAAACAAAATTCAACCTCATAAGTACACATTGGAATTGTAAGAAAAGTGGATTTCTTATTTTGGTTGTTACAAATCTGAAACTATTTCAATGAGATAATACACATTAACCATTTGCATGCGTGGAATTTTGTCGTCTTCTAAAATGTCGTCTGCTGAATTTCTAAAATTAGCATTTTCTTCGATTGTTTTTCAAAGAATACTATCATAATAGCAAACAGTTTGGATCCTGATAAGACGCCACGTTCTGTGGCGTCTCATCTGGATCCAAACTGTTTGCAAAGGCCTTCACAATTCGGTTCCAGCACTGAAAGAGTTAAAAGCAACGGGTTTCGTTTGAAAATTGGTTCTTTAAGGTTTGAGAACTGTAATACGACATTTATATTTTCTGTACTTTTCGCATATTTTCTATTGTTATGGTATTCTGCGCCTAAAATGATAGTTTAAGAATCATTTACCGAACAATTAAGGCTGATCAGACATGCAAAGTTGCCAAACCAAAATCGTTTTTGCCGCATTTTTACTGAAAGGTTTATTTTCGAATATCACTCTAATAAACATAAATATCGATCAACAGGACTTTTGGTATATATTTATACATAAATGCATGATATATGCATTTATGCAAGTAAATAATATTAAACAAGTAAAATAAAGGAAAATACAAAATTTCAACATAGAAGTTGTCTATCAAGTATCTTTGATTGAAAAATCTCAAATATTCTACTTTCACACCTATACAAATCAGTTCCATCTTCACTTGCAAAGGAACCAACGTTTTCCGCAAACAAATATGCCATAACCAAGCTGAATGTGAGGATTTTATTTGTTGAAAAAAAAAAGAAACATATCTTACAGCTATCATGAACGGCTTTCAAGTATGAGTAATATGTAATATATCATTTGTAAACGAAAGCAATCGGGCCCGATATAGCGCATACTGCTCATCTAAGATATAATGAATTGCCTATTTTTCAAATACAGACAAGTTCAATTGTGCAAACATATGTTTAAACATGTAAAAAAAAATGATGGATGGTTTATAAACAACTCATGGTTGAACAAACAATATGTTGACATGGTACCTTCACGTATCAGACACGAATTGCTCACCAAAACCTTGGTATTTAAAATACGTTCTTAATAATATAAAATACAGAGGCAATTTTGAATCGGAAAATAAAGGGATTTGATCACAGTTTTCGTATTGTTTATATGCATTTAATTATTTATTAAAAAACACCAATCGATTTGGAATAATCAAGAATAATTATAGTAGCAAGAAAAACGTCAAATTAAAGTTTGCCCGCAGTGAGATTTGCACCCGGGTCCTCTCGTCATAAAAGCGAGCGATCGACCTTAGTACCAAAGAAGCATTTGGTTCATTGATTGGCGCAAAAGGATCGATATCTTGTTTTATTTTTTACCGAAAGTTCATGGTTTTACCCACACGCTCGGAGAAACTTCGGAGTGACGGAGATGTACGAAGTAAGGCGATGTTACACGAAGTTCATGACAGGTTTTAATCTTTAAAAGGACTTGTTCACAGATTGTGTCATGTTTTGAAATTTGTCATTAAATGCTTCAAATTGATCAATGTAAATATCGGGACTAAAAAGTGACCCTTTGAGTAAAAGTCTAACCATTAAATCACTCGGTCATCCATGCTGATACATTTTAATATGTATTTTATCATTTATATACGCAATCCAGGTAGTGTCACAAAATATAACGGTAACAAAAAACTCTTCACATTATTCAATCGTTTCTGTGTGTAACGCTTTATAATTTTCAGGGTTTTAAATCGCCAAAAGTTGTATATAATGGATATTTTAGAGAATGTTAAATGTTTAGTAGTATTGTTTCCTCGCAAATAGCATCATTACAACAAAAATGTGCAAATCTGAAACATTTTTTTCAGTTTTGTCAATTTACCAAAGCGTGAACAGGTCCCTTTAAGGGATCGACCATGTGTCACCAATAATTGAATGAGCCAGTCTGCAAAGCTCAGAGGAATAAAAGCGCTATTTAATTGAATTTTTTATTTAAATTAAGTATTTAAATGCCTTCGTAAAAAACATATCTTTTGTACAGATTGCATTATAAAAGGTAAGAGAATCGTTATGCATTTAACCCATTTATGCCTAGTGGACTCTCCCATCCTTCTAAATTGGATAAATTTATTTTCAAATTTAGGGATGTCTAGTATATTTATTTCTATATTTAGAATATTTCTTACAGAAATGCCTTTAAGCAAACAGCGCAGACCCTGATGAGACGCCGCATCATGCGGCGTCTCATCTGGGTCTACGCTGTTTGCCAATGCCTTTTTTTCTAGACGCTAGGCATAAATGGGTTAAGAAGTTACAGTTGCAGACACACACATAAGGCTAATCTGGGAGACACTTTCCTTCTAGACTGGATTTTCACGTAGAAGAGACAAAATTGAAGCGGAATTTCTATAAAAGCGGAAAGAATATATCCTACTAAGCCTTTGCGGACTGCAAAGGCTTATCTGGGACGACACTTTACGCACATGCATAAAGCCTAGTTTTCACAGAGCGCGAATCATTTTAATTAATAAGAAAAAACAAATTCATTTGCAATTGTAAATAATATTTTCTTACCTGTGGCACAGTACAGCTGTTAACTGATGTCAAAAGAAACTGAAACGAAAAAGTATTCATCCAAGTTTCAATGACTTATACTCACAAATATCAATCGTTAAACTGCAATATTATCCAATTATAAGCATCATCAAAATGATTACTCGAGACATTGCACTTGGCCTATCAAGTGGGCTATTGGCAGAACGATTATGCACAAAACTGCACATGCACGCCATTTATTTGTATGTGTACAAAAGACAACGTGACATTGTTAGTGATACTGTATAATAATTTATATTTATTGGCATGAAATTTCGTGGTTTGAAAATGACTTTTTTCATTGACAAGCATATTTGTAATTTTCTATTTGGAATAAAAATGAGGAAATTTGCGTCGCTCATTTTCCGATGTGTTTGTGTTACATTCTTGGATCCGTCAACCCACGAAATCAACGAAAATTTCTTTCCCACGAATAATAATGATTTACAATATTTGATTAATGAAAAATTAACGCCTTAACGATAGCTGAGGTGTAGCTCTTACTAATTCGTGACCAAACCCAGAACTGTTACACGCATGCACTGTTAGTCTCAACAGTCAACACATCATGAAATCCCGCATATCTCACTTTGTCTAACTCATTTATAAGAAACATTATCGCCACGCAGCCATTATCGTTTCCCTTTTTGTAACGTTTATGATATGATCCGGGTGTAATTATTTCAATTCCATTATGCTATCAATATAACTCGGTTGCCATCGATACAAATTTTAACGAACAGTTAAATTCTCACTAGAAGTGCATTAAAGTATCGTATTCTGCGTAGATTCATTTACTCTGTCTAGCTTTTATGCGTCAACCATCCTTGCTGGTTATAGTAATGGAAATTAATATGTGTAGCAGATAAAAACCGTGCGAAAATAGCGGCAACAACTGCATCAGATTTGATGAAAACCATTGTATAATATGCAGCTGTTACACTGATTTAAGGAAAAACTATATTAGCCTATATTTTATATAAACCCAGCTGTATATAAATTCCGCAAGTTATTAGTTTCATGTGACAAATCAGTAATTTCAAATGTATGTAAATATATGAAAGAAGCTTTTGTTATAAGAAAAACAATTCTAAATAATGCTGTTTAATAAGTTTCATTACCGCTTTGATAGAAATTACGTTACAATTGATTGTGTTCATTTATATTTGTATTCTAAAATGACCATTTATGTTATGTAATGTTATGCTGTAATACCTACTTAAGTGACAGTAAATAATGTGTATATTTGTGTATGAAGACGATTTACTAACGTATAAGTCTGTCTGTCTGTCTGTCTGTCTGTCTGTCTGTCTGTCTGTCTGTCTGTCTGTCTGTCTGTCTGTCTGTCTGTCTGTCTGTCTGTCTGTCTGTCATATATTTGAATCGCGCTCTGCGAAAACTGGGTTAAATGAATGTGCGTAAAGTGTCGTCCCAGATTAGCCTGTGCAGTCCGCAAAGGCTAATCAGGGACGACACTTTCCGCATAAACTGATTTTGTTTTTACTGAGAAGAGAATTTCATTAAACGAGAAATATCATGAAAGCGGAAAGTGTCGTCCCTCATTAGCCTGTGCGGACTGCACAGGCTAATCTGGGACGACACTTTACGCACATGCAATAAACCCTGTTTAAACAGAGCGAGGCTAATTTATATCAATTAAGATAACCTATAGAAAATTCGGTATCGATGTATGTGTCTTCTTATTTTACATAATCATTTACATATAATGGGTTCTACGTTATAAATATAAGGTTCTTACGCCGAGCGAAAAATGTCCGTTCCCGTCAGTTTATCCGGTTTATTTCTTATAACAAGTTCTGCTTGGAAATTTAACTAACCCTTGCAGGACGCTTCATTACCAAAATGCTAGTGCACAGAATATTCCGCCCCAATGATTTGTCTCACGGTCACAATGGACTTTCTGACAAAAAAGTTAATAATCATCACTCTGGGAAAACGGGGCTTAATGTATGAGAGTAAAGTGTCGTCCCAGATAAGCATGTGCAGTTCGCACAGGCTTATCAGGGAAGGCGTTTTCCGCCTCAACTGGATTTTTGCTAATAAGAGACTTCATTTAAAAGAAAAATAACATAAAAGAGGAAACTTTCGTCTCAGATTAGCCAGTGCGAGACAATACTTTACGCACATGCATTAAACCCCGTTTTGTTTTGTCAAAGCGCGGCTCAAATGTATGCATGGTGCAGATGTCTTAACTTGATTGATTGATTGATTTTGATTGATTCTTATTCAGGTTTAAGACACTTATATACAACTTATCGTCAAATTTGCATAACAATTATTACTTAAAAGAATGTGTGAGATTGCTGCTGATCAAAGACTATGGTCTAAAAACTGCCATAAAAATAATATGAAATAAGATTTGACAATGGAAAGGAACACACAAGTGCGACAAAATAAAAAAGTCTAAAGAAGGCGTTTCACCTCAAATAAGATTTGAAGGGAACAGATCTGCAACTACCTCACGCTTAAAATATGATTAAATGTTACTCTAATGGTATTTAACATATAACTTAAATATCACAGTTATACATGTATGTCACATATATTTACTATCACAGACTTTCAGCATAGACTGGTAATGAGATATATTATAGAAACAAGTTCACAACTTTGGGAAACTTAGCATGTAAAATGAAATAACTTTCATAATATAGTGTAAAAACCTAGGATTGCCCATGAAAGCCCGAAAGCTTATTTCCAATGTTATACTTACTATAATATAATCGTATGTGAAAGTTACACAAAATGAACAATAAGTCCCTGATAATTATTGAGTATACATGTAAGTTGTTACAATCATGTTTCTATAATATATAATATTTGTCATGATGACTAGATCACAAATATTCTAATTAGTACAATTAAAGTGATTTAGCTAAGCACACTAGATGGTTTTTTAACAGCTAATTTGAACTCATGTTTATTATCAATTTTCTTTATTTTATCTGGAAAAGCATTCCAATCACTAATTGCACTGTAGTAAAAGGTAACATTTCCTTTACCATAGCATTTGGGCACTCTAAAATGGTAAGTATTTGCCCTTGTTTCATATGAATGAGTATCTTTAACATAGATAAAATGTTCTTTCAAGTATGATGGACACTTGTCTTTAACAATTTCAAATACATTGTTCAGTCTTAATTGCTTATTTCTATTCTCAACATTTAGCAATAACATATCTAGCAGGATACATTGATTAATACTATCTCTAGCACCCATTCCAAAAATAAATCTAACAATTTTGACATATCTGTAATTTGTCTTTTAGACCTTTATTTAAACTTGGATACCAAGAGCAACAAGCATAATCAACGTGACACTAAAACAAGGCAGAACTTAAGTATTGCTTGTCCGAACAAATTCTGACAAACTGACTGGAAAGCATACACTTTTAAGGGAAATAGTATTACCAAGAGCAGGTGAACATACTCCCAGTGCGTTCCGCTACAAAATTATGTTAAGAGATTAGGAACCTTAAAAAATCTGCGGCTATGGACTGAAAAAATAAGGCCCGATCCATTTCTGCAGGCTCTGGTTCTATTTGTCGGAAACGATGTAAGCTTCAATTACCGTGCCAAGTACGCTACTTATTCAACTTACTGCTTTATTGTGTTTTGTTTGTTCTTACTGGTATGGGACTTTTCGGGCTATTCATCAGCAAACTAGAGGCTATACGTTTTGCTTTCACATCAAAAGAAGTTTTGCAAATTGCCAAAAACAGTCTGCTTCATTTGTGTTTACTGAACAGTTGAAACTTTGGGATTTACAAAATAATAGTAAGTTTATAGCGCGATTTTGTCTTTAATGTTTCCCAGATAATTCTGGTAATTTGTAAACATCGTTTTTTTGTGTGTAGAAAACTGTGTTGTACTAAACAAGAGCGCCCTGGGAAAACCGCGTTGAAAACATGTGCATAAACCCGTCGTCCCAGATTAGCGTGAACAATCAGGGACATGCTTATCAAGGACAATTTCCTATTTTATGGATTTTTGGTTTAAACATATCTCTTCTAAACAAAACAAAAACCCATTGTTAGCGGAACTTGTCATCACAGATTAGCCTGTGCGGACTTCACAGGTTAATCTGGGACGACAGTTTTCGCACATGCATTAAGCCCGATTTTCCCATGGCACGGAATTATGCATATTACCAACACGTTCCGCGTCAAATATATTTCTCAGAATTATGTGACTTAACGCTCTGTCACCTTTACATGTCAGTTGTGACACGCACTAATCCAAAGAGGCATTTTTTAAATTCCCACTGAATTGTCAAGTCGCGAATACACTTCTTGCGATCTGCTCGATTAAATCAAGCAATATTAACCGAATCCGGATAGTGCCATCTATAATCTCGCCCTTCTTTCATCAAGGGCGACACACGATACACGATACTTTGCGCGACAGTCGCGGCGACGCACGATATTTTGCGGGACAGTCGCGGCGACGCACGATATTTTGCGCGACAGTCGCGGCGACGCACTATATATTTAACACGAAATATCGCCCTTGTGCGACAGTCGCCCTTTTATATGCGATATCTCGCCCTTTGAACACGACCGTCACCTTTTGAACACGACCGTCGCCCTTTATGAACGCAACCGTATTAACGCGACCGTCGCCCTTTTATATGCGATATCTCGCATATAAAAGCGCGACGGTCGCGTTCTTAAAGGGTGACGGTCGTGTTCAAAGGGCGAGATATCGCATATAAAAGGGCGACGGTCGCGTTCATAAAGGGCGACGGTCGTGTTTAAAGGGCGACGGTCGTGTTCAAAGGGCGAGATATCGCATATAAAAGGGCGACTGTCGCACAAGGGCGATATTTCGTGTTAAATATATAGTGCGTCGCCGCGACTGTCGCGCAAAATATCGTGCGTCGCCGCGACTGTCGCGCAAAATATCGTGCGTCGCCGCGACTGTCGCGCAAAATATCGTGTATCGCTTCGTGTGTCGTGTGTCCCCCTTGATGAAAGAATGGCGAGATTATAGATGGCACTATCCGGATTCTGTAGGAAAGCGTGTTTCAGAAATGTTGATAAGCGTGTACACTCCCGTGGCAACCAATATTAAAGGTGTGCGTTTAAACTTGTCTCGCCGGAACCACTCTATCGTTCGAC
>VMBQ01002753.1:0-21617 GCA_007657795.1 Dreissena rostriformis
CAAATATTGACCAGATTGCTCTTGTAAGCTCTCTTTGTACAACAGTTTTGATTTGATACACTTGATGACAATGTCAATGGGCATATTATTTTGGTAAAGTTTGCTGTACAATCATATTGAGTTGAACATTCTGAGCTCTTGTATTGGATGAGTTTGAAAATAGTTTTGATGTGTTGAAAAACACCCCCATTGTGTGTGGCAGTTTTCTTTATATGGCTATAATGTACTTGGGTGTTTCATCCCAGGCCCTCAGGTGAGTGACCTAGAGCCTTTTGGCCCTCTTGTTTCTAAAGCCTTATGTATTATTAACATCCGTTGAAATCAGCCAATTCATTGATGGGATGAATGAGGTGGGGAGGCTGTGGGAGCTAGTCAAACACAACCGGGAAGAATTTGAGCCAGTCTTTTGCCACTGCCCAAGAGCACTTACAAAAAGTGTGTTTGACGAACAATGCAGCTATGAATACAGCATTGAAGAGTCTAAGAGGAGGAAACAGTCTATGTATGGGAACTTTTCTTCGAGGCTATTGAAGTTAAAATATTACAAGCAAAACAACAATTTTTCTTCTAAGTCACTTTTAGAGTTGAACAAGGCAAAAGTAAAATTTACTTTGTCATCAGACATAAAAGTCAGACTTAAATATGTTTATTGGTCTTTTTTCCCCTTCATAAATCCATGGCTATTGCATTTGCTACAATGAAGCCTATATGCATGGTTGTTATTTTATAAATTGATAAAATATATTTTCTTCAATTTGCTTTCTCATTATCCATAATGTTTAATCATTAACGCAATCTAAATATTTAAAATGTCAGTGTCGCATTGTGGTACATATGGTATGTTTGGACCATTTACATTCGAAATGCTTCTACACAGGAAACGGACTCGAGAGCGTTTCAATAAGCACTATGCATTTGATAGGTTTTAACTCAAGTGATAGAAAAACAGGTCGATATTGAAAACAAAAACGGTGTTTTATATACAATAAAACACCAACAAAGCACGTGTTTTGCAACATCCATATACCGGCACTCATCTAGCATCTCAAACTCGTCTGCACGCGGCACCGGTACTGGGATTTTAAATACTGCACGCGCGAGTAGAGTAACGATTTAACTATTAAACAAGAGTTTACAGTAAATTGTTATATTTCCTTTGTATTAATGTAAAGAGAAATGGTCATTTTGTCTTTGTATTATTCAGCACAAGCGTTTGTTTAATCTACATCTAAGTGCGTTGTTTCAATATTTCTGTTTTTCTTTGCTTTAAATTATGTGAAGAATAAGTTTAATGATTTTACTTTATCTAGTTGCGAAATCGATTGAAACAAGACCAAGCCTTCAACTTTGTTATTAAGGTGAAACCAATCAATCGCGTTGACTCTTTGTATATCAAACAATTACACAGCATTGTAAAACAAACACGCATTGCGTTAACATATTTTAATGCGGTGATATCGTGCTTATATTTAGAAATAACGGCTCAATACGCTCAGTGACGTATTATTGGTTTTGTAAAGAAAATACTTGTTAATAATCGTATGCTTTCACAACTATTCGGATCGCGATCATCCAATCTTATTATTGAACATTCGAATAGTTTTGTCATTCCTTAGTTTTATATTTAATTATGTGTATTTCATAATACGGACAACACACAGTGACCAACTTCGTACTATAACATGCACTTTATACATACCCGAATGAACAGTTTCAATCTGATTCCGTATTAAAGTATTATGATTATTCCATTTGACAGGTCAATCCACCCGCCCATGCTTTTGTTGGAGTGGTGGACGGTAAAAAATGGAACGAGACCAGAGATTTCTGTCAGAGTCTGGGCGGCAACTTGGCCATCGCCAACAGCACCGCCAAGGTGGATAGAATGGTCAACCTTATGAATGGTGCGATCCCCTGGGTAGGAGGCCAGAAAAACGGGACAACCAAGAAATGGCTATCCGGAGAGGTCGTGACGCCCACTCGTATAGAAGACCAAGGAGCAGAGTGTTTGTCGTTGTATAACAGACAAATGCACGATCACTACTGCGATTGGAATGTGAGCTCAGTTTGTGAATATCACCTTTAAAAACGCGTTGCAAACATTTTAGTTTGAACAGCATGCAATTGTGTTCTTGTAATACTAAAACGGTTCCATATTTAGCTAGATACACTTTTAAAATGTGATATTAAACAGGATTTGCTTCAATATCTGCCAAATCCCCTTACCATATGCATGCATTTTTTATTATCATTGTGTTTAGCACTAGAAACTGTAAAGTTTATGTGTAATCAAATTAAGCTCTGTTCTGTTCTGTGACTAACAGTCTCAAAATAAGCTATCTATTGCTAATTTTTTAATTATTTTCAAGTTAATAATATCATCTTACCATGTGCTGAGTTTATTTAATTTCCCTTTTTAAAACTAATACACAAAAGATCAATTTATTGTGGATGAGACGGACAACACAACAACAACAATAAAAACAACAACAAAAACTATTTCTACTACAACTATTTCTACAGCTACTTATACTTCTACTAAGACGTACACAAATAATAGAAATACTACTTACGCTTCTACTTCAATACTATTTTGTTTTAAAGTCAATAAAAACATGTATATGTTGAGTGATGTATTAAACAGCCAATCGTCTAAATTTGAAGAGAATGTGTAGAAGACTCTTTTCACATTCCCTATACTGAGTTATTTAGAAGTTGCCTCCCTTCGTAACGAAAACTAGTCTGACAATGTCAATGGTTGGATTGCCTATATAAGCATTATACATTTCAGTATATGAAATGTTCAATAAAATACTATAACGTTGTTTAATTTATCGTTAGGCGTTTGACAGTTGAATTAATTCATTTTGTTTATTTAGAAATGATTCAAATTCTTACTTAACATTACAACGTTTATTCAACTATAGCAACTTAGGCACTTTAATTATTATACTGCGCAAAATGTTCACACTATATGTGTTATGAAAAGGTTATAATGGGGATATTTCATCAGTATTTGGGTATTGTGCAATTCATGTGTATTTCTGAATGATTCGAATAGAACATACTATCGTCTTGAACAATATTATATTAATTTTCGCATTGATTTATATTTATTTTATCTTTACATAAACTTTGTTCCTTCATGTAATTTTATTTTGTACCATGAAACGGTAGACTTGAAAGATTATTTTAATGAAAGTATTTTGTTGTGTTCCAATAATAATATCTAAAGGATATGACTAGATTTAACTGAGTCTGTACAGTTGTGTTGTTGCTCAAATGAGGTAACTCTCAGTTCACGTGTAAAAATAACAAACACTGATAATACACAAGGCGTCAACCACATCAATTATTAAACAATAATAATAAATACTCGTTGTTACCTACGCATATTATTGAAAGACATGAAACTAATTTTTGCATGGATAAAATAGGACCATTATGGCCCTTTAGCGCTCACCTGAGTTAACTGACACCAACTGTTTAAGACTTGACCTGTTCAAGTAGTTCCCCCCTTCCCCTTACCCTAGTTTCAAACATGACGTTCATACTTTCAAGATACACATTATCATGTTTCATCAAGACTGAGCGATAAATGTGGCCTATATAGTGGTAAAACGTAGTTGTTTACCTGGTGACAACGTGTTTTGGCGCAGGTGACTCATATTTTAACTCAGAATTGATATTGTCAAGACACAAATTCTGACCAGCTTCATCAATATTAAATCATAAATGTTGCCCCTAGAGTGGTAAATTTTTTTATTAAGATGTGACGTGATGAAATGGGTTCTGACGCCAGTGATCCAGATTCAATTTTGGCCTATATCTTGTCCAGATAAACATTCTGACGAACTTGAATCAACCTTTGACAAGGTGACCTATTCTTTGGACGCACATGAAAACCTCGTTTGTATAGTCCTTTGCGTGTGCGTCTCTCCTTTTTATATATTTTTTGTAAATATTCAAACTTGCACCTTTTGGACGTTGTTTGGGATCTGAAATTTACCTTTCGACATTCTATCCAGATCGTCTATTAATAACTAGAGACAACTTACTAAGCATTATTATTGAAATATATAGAACTTGTTTGCATCTATGCCTCCGCCTTCTGGATTTCTGCGGATGGTCAACATTAATATTATAACGTTCTATTCTGACCATCGGTATTGCATCATCATCCTAGACGTCCGACCTTTCCCCGTATCCATTGTCATATGCTATCGCTGTCAGTGTGACAAACATACAGTCAGCCGGGAAAACTGTCCATATAAAGCTTCCTGCTGAAGCTTGTCTGGTTCTCTTGCTAACATGAGTTGAATATCATGACTCCATAAAATAAGGCATCTCAATTTATTACAGTCCAAAACACCTTTTATGGAAGTAAATCAATTACACAACAACATTTATTTAGAAGAGAACGAGACCAGGTATTACAATTGAAACGGAGATGTATAATCTATCTCAAAGCTAGTCATAGTAAAGTTGGTACCAGATAAAGGGGCATAAGCATTACGATCAATTTTTTTTTTCATTTGAACATAAATTAATAACCTCCCTTTCTTAGATGGTCAATTTTGTAACCGATAACATTGTTGATATAATTTGGATTCTTATAAACGATATGGCCAACTGTGCTTTACACAGCTATCGAATTACAACAATAACTAAATCGTATCTCATACAAATAGCTTAATTAAGTACCTCGACAAATCCGATAGTATGCACGATTTCAACAATTCTTAATCAAGAGGAAGATACCATGCTTGAACTGTATATATACAGAGCAAGTTCACAATCAGTCCTGTAAAGAATTGATAGGTGTTTATTGTTACTTACATGTTTGCATATCTTAAGAAGAATATCTGCGCGTGTCGCTATGTGTGGATATTCTAAAACACTATTGACGATTATAACATATCGATGATAAGCATAAGCCCATGAACTGTCAGGGGGATTGTCATATATATTCGTAAGCGGGTGAGATAAAACACATGTTATATCCATATGGATCGGATTGATTTATGTTTCGCAGAATATTGACTGGGAAAAACAAATTAAATCAGCATTTAAAAGTCGGCTTATCGATTGTAAAATGTAAAATCGGACAGAATCCATGAACAACTCTTCATAAATATTTCAAATAGTTGGCAGAAAGTATTTTTGAAAACACATTCAGACACGATGACATGCAGGTGGAGTAAGGGTAGATATACTTTACAAATACTGTTTATTCAATGCTATAAACCTATTTGTTTTAATATCTGAAGCGAATGTAGTAAAATGAGTTTCACCTGATAGTTTCTCAATGCAATGCTTAGTTCAGTCCTGGATATGCAGCCAGTCTTGTATTCTATTTTGAGTTATCGATCCCTGTTATGTTTTTAAAACAATTAAATATGAGAACAAAGCATGTTTCACCATGGGCTTTTAAAGCACAATCGAATTCAGAGTTGAATACAAAGCGAGTTCTGTATTGGATTTTATGTTAAGTTTTGCTTCATGTAGTTCTTAGTATTGCAAGCGGAAGAGCTTAAATGAGATTTCCGTTAAATACGTTTAATGTGGGGCTGTATTAAGTGCTGTATTCAGAGCAGTAAACATTTTCAAAGCCACATACTATTGTATATGCACGAACAACCACATTTATCTGCGCATGCGAAACCTGTCAAACAGACCATGTTTAGGATTTGAAACGTATTAGAATTAACACAAAATTCCTAAGCTGCGTTGAAATCCAATACATCAGTATAAATGTAATTCCATACATTCAAAGCAACAGTAGGTTGCAATTTTGTTAGATAAAAAACATACAGCGGAAATAACACTCTTTTCTAAGCAGAATTTACAACAATGCTAAACAATAAGTACACTTCTGAACAATTCTCTCATGGATTTTATTACCAATTCAATTACAACCTTTTAACAAACAACTATTACTTCTTTTTATGCAAAACCGAGAGAGTAAAAAATTTTCGTCACTTACCGATATACTTTTGCAAATTACAAATAAATGCAAATTTGATTATACGAATAAAATGTTTCAATCGCATGTTAATTATTACTAAGCCTTGACAAATTACTCGCTACATTTATGGGATGTAGTCATTAACTCTTGATTGTCAGTTATACTAATGAGACACGGACAATTTTGTGAAAAAATGTGCAGTTCTACCAGCGCTGTTTGACCTGGTTTTTTATACATAGATATTCGACAGAACATATTCATTATTGGAAAACTTACATGTGAATTGCGATTGTTTTGACGTTTTTAGTCACCCCATTTTATCATGTAAGGATTCATTAAATGAAATCAATAGTAGAACCACATAACCTCCGATGTTGTCTAGCAGGATGAAAATATTCACAGCATCTCATTAGGATTCAAACGATATATTTGACCGAAAGCTTTTGAGTTGACCATCGAGACCATGTAATATTCATATACATACATAATACTATACTACAAAACGCCTGCAAGTCTACGCGAACACACACATCGTAGTTTTAGTTCATAAAATACATTGTGTCAATGCAACGTTCATGTTAAATTATTGAAATCATTAATAAAGCTTGACAACATCAATGCATTTTAAAATTAGAAATACTGGTTAATTTTTCGACATCAAAACCCTTACATGTAATAATCTTTCTAGTTTTAAATCAATCGTCAAAATCATCATCATCATCATCATCATCATCATCATCATCATCATCATCATCACCACCACCACCACCACCAACATTATCACCATCATCATCATTAACATCATCATCATAATCATCATCTGTCGACTACCACCTACTCAAAGCACATACTTTATTCGTTTATTACATTCATACCTTTTTGGTTTACACTTTAACCAGATAGGTAGAAGTAAAGATCACTCTTTCTTAACATTTAAACCTGAAAATGGTTATCACTCAATTAGTAGAGTTTTGATGAGGGGATAGTATTTGTAGCTTACGTGTACATATAGCTTTCGATTTAACACTCATTTAAATTAAATTAATTTCATAGGTAAAACGTTGAAACCTGGTTTCTTGACATTGCGTGTTTCTTATTGTTATGATATTTGCTAATGGTAATAATAGAAGCAGCCGCAGCAGCATTCAATCATGCAAATCAAACTACCCGCTGTACACGCTATCAAAGAGGCATTCATGCCGGTGGCGTGATCTGCAAGTAGGCGTGACTAGTACAAGCTACACCATAATAGATTCTTTTGTTTAAACCAATTAATTCATGATCTACAAATACTTACTCAAACATTAAACCATACATTCACACTCAATTCATAAGAACACATTACACCATTCATTAATCAAACAATCTAGACAAAGTCTATCAAAACAAAACATCACAAATGAAAACATTTTATCAATGACAATAAAATATCATTCAGCAAGTACGTGTAATGTTCTCAAACAATTCCTAATACTCTTCCCCTCGACATTAACGAGCAACCAAACTGCTAGAATCATGATACACTTGTCAGTATAATTGAAATTTACTGGCATTCGCAGGGCAAGCACCACGTGTGCTGTCTCTAATGAACAACATTAAATTACACGATAATTTAGCGATACATTTACACCACTTTAAATGCATTGAATTTCTTAGGCATGTTTCGAACCCTTATCGGCCTGTCTATTTCGCGCATGATACAGATTGCTTCCTAGTTTGACGATTTTCACCGATTGAATTTTTCAAATTCGAGTCTGTTTGAGGTTGGCTTCGTTAATTCAATTTGTTCATGTGTGTCACATTTCGCCGGTTTTCGGTACCGTTATCATCGGCACGCACAGCTACGCTTTTCCCGTTCTTATTCATAACCGTGTACTTATTGGAACGGAACGGTGTTTCGAGTTTATTGTTTCTATTTTGCTTCAGAAGAGCCTTGTCGCCTGGTACAATTTCACTCTCTCATCTCGCTGCGCGTCGGAGTATAGTTTCCCTTCCCCGTTTTTTCGGAATCGCGATCACGGATTTCGCTATCTTCTCGCCTAAACGTATTAATTT
This sequence comes from Dreissena rostriformis, assembly GCA_007657795.1. NCBI lineage: Eukaryota > Metazoa > Mollusca > Bivalvia > Myida > Dreissenidae > Dreissena > Dreissena rostriformis. The sequence goes on from VMBQ01002753.1 coordinate 8,024, forward strand.
CAGGAACACTTGTTCATATCTTACGACCGAACAGCATCTCGGCAGGTGACATGCTAGTTACTGAATGGGGTGTGCTTCGATACATTATCAGGTAATCATCGAGGTCTAATCGCCAATTAGGTTTTTTACTTTGAGAGATGCGTAGTCGATTGAGTATTGAACGGTTTGGCGTTCAACTTCCCCATTTGCTTGCGGCCACATGGGAGTAATTCGCCTGTGTTCAATTTCTTGAGACTGCACATAGTTTCAAATTGCTCGCAAACAAAACTTCTAGCATTGTCTGCACGAAGAGATAATGGCAAGCCATTCGTCAAAAACCATTTCCTCAAGATTGACACTAGTTTTGCGCTTGTTATTAATTTGGTAAACCTCAAGCTCAACATATCTACTGTAACAGTCAACACATACAAAAATGTAATCACCCGATGCTAACGGCCCTAATACGTCCGCAGCTTAATCTTGCCATGGGGCACTTGGTAGCTCGGTTCTCGTGATCGGTTCGGGATTTGTTGACTGGCTTACCAACTGACTGCCATAACACGTTTTACAGTAATTTTCAATTTCTTTATCGATACCCGGCCACCATACTTTAGTCCTCAAATTGCTTTTATCGACACGATGTCTGGATGACCAATGTGACCTAAGTCTTATACGCGTTTGCGTTATTCTTGCTGGACAACGATTCGCGTACCCCTTAGGACTAAGTAACCAATAACACACAGTTCATCTTTGATATGTTTGGACTGATTTTGGTCGTGTTTGTCCCACGTCCCGTACGTCACGCTATTTCGTAATTTGCTTATCTCAGCATCACGAAATGATACATCCTCTATTTATCGAGTGGTCATAGGACTGGGTGTTGCTTCGCGCGCAATAAATTTAAGTATTCATCGTCATCTACATTATCTTTTGTCATAGAACAGTGCTTTTGCGGAAGTCGCGACAGTGCGTCTGCAATATTGTCTCGACCATTCACATGTTTAGCCGTAAATCGGTACGGTTGCAGCCTAAGAACCCATCGCTTAAGTCTAGCGCACGGTTTTGACCTTGGTCCTCAAATATATTCCAGTGGCTTGTGGTCAGTAAGAAGCCCAAACTCGATACAGTAAAGCCATGGATGAAAGCGCTCCAGCACCCACACTTCACTTAAATGTAAACCTTCTTTTTCAGTTTGTGAGTAATTCCTCTCAACATCTTAACATCAGTTAAGCTCCTGGCATTACTTATGACGCGGTTCTTGCCATTTTGCACCTGCACAAGCACAGCACCTAGTCCTACGGAACGTTGACCTTCGTCGGAGTGGTTTTATTATAATACCCCAATGTTTCGGCACAAGCTAGCCTTCTTTGTAACGTTTAGAACGCGTCCTGTTAGTTAACAGATCATTTAACGGTGCGACAATGGTAGACAGATCCGGTATGAAAAATTCACTAAACCGAGGAAACTTCGAACTTCACTCGCGTTTTGCGGCTCGGTCGCGTTTACTACAGTATCGACCTTAACCTGAGTTGCCCCTATCCCTCGCTCAGACAGCTAAAGACCCATAAACACTAACTTACTCATGTACAATTGACACGTGTCCTTGTTTAGTGTAAATCCTTTGTCTTTCAGTACACGTAGCACATTATTTAAACACACATAATATTGTTATTTCGTGGCAGTATGGACAATATTGTCATCGGCAATGAAGTTAACACCCTCGCAGCCTTGCAATGTTTTTTGCACAATCATCAGGTACATTTCTGGGGCACATGTTATTCCAAACATCAAACGTTTATGCCTGTATAGTCCACTGTGTGGTGTTAACGTTCTGATTTCTCGCGATTCTGTTGACAGTTCAATTTGATGATACATATATGCGTTTTTAATGTCCAGTTTGCTGAAATACTTGCTGTTACTTATGTCCTGCAACACTTCGTCTACTGTTGGTATCGGATACCTAGTTTTTTGTATGGCCCTGTTTGCCTGTCATGAGGCATGAGTCCACGCAAAGTCGAATGTCGTCATCATTCTTTGTTATGATGACGACAGGGAACACCCACTCCGACATTCCACTTAAGGTTCAATGATATCTGAGTCGAGTAATTCTTTGCTTGTAGCATGCATCTTATCCCTCAACTGATATGGCACACGTCTGGTCGGTTGCACTACAGGTTTTACAGCCTGGTCAATGGGCACTTCACCTTGATACCCTTCCAGTTTTCAAGTCCTGTAAATAATTCGCTGTAATTATTAAAAACATCTGATATATCTGGGATTTCCACTTGACGCATTATTTTTAGAACGCCAAGTCGCATAGCTCCTTATATCCAAAGGCATACAGTTCTATTTTCCTTGGCTAGTTCCTGCATTGTATTTCATTTCGTTTCAAGAACTCCCATGTTTTTTTATCCACAATGTTGCAGCTCGAACCGTAATCAATATTCGCCTTTATTTGAACACCTCCAATTGCGACCATTATCGATGTTGCTGTCGGCTACTTATTTTGTTCAGTAAACTTAAACTGTCTTTCCTCTGTTGTGTTCCAAACTTGACGAAACGTTGCCGGCTTCTTTTTCCAATTTTCACGCGATCGGCATTTTACCGCAAAATGTCCCACCTTGCCACACTTATTGCAGCGCTTTCCACGCGCCGGACACGTATTGTCTTTAGCAACATGACCTCCTTTAACACATTTAAAGCATTCAATATCCTTTTGTTTCGATTCTGTTCATCTACTGTGGGTTTGCTCTATGCATTTTGCCTGATGGTCGGCATTTTCTAATGTTCTCGCAATAGAACGCAATTCTGTCAGGGCTTAATCACGTCCTCGTTGGAGAAGTTTCCATCTGAGCACACTTGACTTGCATTTTTCAATCACTTGATCTCTGATTTGTTCATCTGTGTTCTAAGTTTTTTGTCTCAATCGTGTAATATACTGATCAACCGATTCTGTCGGCGACTGGTCTAACTTCCGGAACATGTGTCTCTTGTAAGGTACATTCGACTGTGGCGCGATTTGCTTGCCTAATGGATCGACGGCTCTAGCATATACGTTTGCTCCTTTCTCCTTCCGGCAAAGTATAGAACATATCCTGTACTTCCATTTCCGCTATGTGGAGAAACACTGCACGATTACGGTCATTGTCTTTAATTCCCTTTTTGCGACGACATACAGTCCGAATTCTCGAAACCACCGTTTCCACCGGCAAATAGTAGTTTTCTTTCTTTTTCCATGATTTAACACAATGTTAACTTTTTGTATCCTCGTCGCCAATTGGAGTGTATCTTCTACAGAATACACTATTTAACCCCATTTAATGAACACCATTTAAGGCTCAAACACCAGTGAAAGTTCTAGTCGTTTATTAACATATTTACTATTCAAGCATACACATCAAACTACTCGTTTTACATGCTTTAAAAGGGGCATTTATGCCGAATGCATGACCTGCAAGAAGGCGTAGCTACATGTAGTCCTTGCAACACCACAGGAGCAGTAGTAATTGAAGAAGTAGTAGTAGAAGTAGTGGAAAAGTAGCAGTAGCAGTAGCATTAGTAGTAGTATAGCAGCAGCAGCAGTAGTAGTAGTAGTAGTAGTAGTAGTAGTAGTAGTAGTAGTAGTAGTAGTAGTATCAGCAGAAGTAGTAGTAGTAGAAAAAGTAGTAGTAGTAGTAGAAGAAGTAGTAGTAGTAGCCGTAGTTGTAGTAGTAGTAGTAGTAGTAGTAGAAGTAGTAGTAGTAGAAGTAGTAGTAGTAGAAATAGTAGTAGTAGAAGTAGTAGTAGAAGTAGTAGTAGTAGTAGTAGTAGTAGTAGTAGTAGTAGTAGTAGTAGTAGTAGTANAGCAGTAGCAGTAGCAGTAGCAGTAGCAGTAGCAGTAGCAGTAGCAGTAGCAGTAGCAGCAGCAGCAGCAGCAGCTTCAGCTTCAGCAGCAGCAGCAGCAGCAGTAGTAGCAGTAGCAGAAGCAGTAGCAGTAGCAGTAGCAGAAGCAGCAGCAGCAGCAGCAGCAGCAGTAGCAGTAGCAGTAGCAGTAGCAGTAGTAGTAGCAGTAGCAGTAGCAGTAGCAGCAGCAGCAGCAGCTTCAGCTTCAGCAGCAGCAGCAGCAGCTTCAGCAGCAGCATCTAGTAGCAGTATACTAATTCCAATTATAATATACATGAAGATTTAAAGAATATTCACACAGTTAAACTGAGTAATGAACAATCTCAATCTTTAGAAGGCCTTTTAACATTTGAAGAAATCTCAAAGAAATCTCAAAAACCTTAAAAAATATGAAAAGTGATAAAAGCCCGGGATCAGATGGGTTTACTGCGGAATTCTTTAAGGTCTTTTGGAAGGATTTAGGTCATTTTGTTGCAAGGAGCCTTAATTATGCTTTTATCTGTGGGTCTATGTCAGTAACCCAAACACAAGGAATTATTACTTGTATACCCAAAGAAGATAAACCCAGACACTTCCTAAAAAATTTAAGACCTTTAACACTTTGAAATGTTATATATAAAATAGCATCTGGCACAATTGCCAACAGACTTAAAACTGATTCATAAAAGGCCGGTATATTGGGGGAAAACACTAGATTATTATATGACATAATGAAATACACAGAACAACATCCCTGGGCTCTTGATGACCATTGATTTTGAAAAGGCGTTCGATACCCTAGAGTTTGATTTGATTGAAAAAAAAACACTTAACTATTTCAATTTTGGAGTTACATTTAAAAAATGGATTTCCCTCTTCCTCTACAACACCAAAACATCAATTCAAATTAATGGCTTCCTTTCAGACTTCATTACAATAGAAAGAGGTTGCAGACAAGGGGACCCCATCAGCTCATACATTTTTATTCTATGTGCTGAAATCTTAGCCATTAAAATAAGGCATTCTAATACTATCAAAGGAATTGAAATTGATGGCACTGAATATAAAATCTCTCAGTTTGCTGATGATACATCACTTTTTAGATGGCACAGAAGCTTCACTCAAAGCTACTTTTGATCTTTTAAATGACTTGCATTGTATTCTGGACTGAAAATAAATTACGACACAACTAATTTAATATGGATTGGCTCCAAAAAGTACAGTACACAATCCATAAAAACAAAATACAAACTAGTTTGGGGTACTACTCAATTTAAAGTTCTAGGTATTTTATTTGATGTCGATTTAAATAGAATGATAGATATCAACTTTGCAAATAAAGTAAATAAATTACAAAATACTATACACTTTTGGATTAGAAGAAATTTAACCCCGCTAGGGAAAATAACTGTCATTAAAACAGTATTACTTCCCCTATTTACTCACTTATTTAACTCCCTTCCTAGGCCAGGTGAGAAAATATTGAAACAAATTAACACCATGTTCCATAATTTTGTCTGGAATGGCCCTGCGAAAATCAAGCATAGTATTGCTGTTCAATCTTTTGAGGATGGAGGAATATCTATGATAGATGTATATGCATTTGAAAAAACTATGCAACTAACATGGTTAAAAAAAATTGTCTTATGCACTCGAAAATGTTTTCTACTTGTTTACTCAATATTTGATGTTAAAAAAATGATGAATGTAGGAAAAGATTATGCTGAGAAAATTTGTAAAATATTAAAGAATAGTTTTTGGAAAGATGTTCTTACACGCTACAATATGTACATCAGTAAGAAAGTTGTTTGCAAATGTGAAGAAATACTAAACATGCCTTTATTTTATAATCACAATTTTAAAATAGGTCTTAGTAGTATATATAATAAATTCATGTATGACAATGGAATTCGATTTGTTAGGGATATTGTAAACACCTCTGGACAATTTTTACAATCTATTTTAGAGAACTATATTGGCACAAAGATCAACTTCTTATTTTATGAAGGATTGATGAGAACTGTTAAGAATTTTCTCAGTCTTTCTGACTTCCAAGTTATTAAAAAGCCAAATACAGAATGTGCATTTATATCGTCTTACTTCAATAGCATAGTTTTCATGCAAAACCCAAACCAAAATATTTATAAAACTTTTATTATCAATTCTGATTTACCGACTTGCCAAACAAAGTGGAATACATTTTTCGATAATATTGAATGGAAAAAAGTACATAATCTCGTTTTTAATATTTCCAAAAATACGTACACTCAATGGTTTCAAACAAGAATAGTACATAGAATCCTAGGAACTAAATCTCTTTTGTATAAAATGAACATTTCGCAGGATAACCTATGCACCTTTTGTAAAGAAAATGAAGAAACTATAAAACATCTGTTTTGGGATTGCTGTTTTACACAGAGAATTGTGAATTATGTTGTTGAATTTTTATGTGCACATTATGTGCAAAAACACACAGAAATAAGTTGCGAAACAATGATATTGGGAAGTACAAAAAGTAATATGACTGATATAAATATTCTTATGCTAGAATTGAACAAATATATATTCCTATGTCAGAGAAAGGGAATAGTTCCATCCATACAAGGGCTAATAATGAACCTGACTTTGTCTTTTAAAATCAAAATCAATCAAAAGTGTCATGAAACAGAACTACAGTCTTGGACAATTGTAAGTTTGTTTGCTGACCCACTATCATAATATGAATATTATTTATCCTTTACAAACTCCACAATGAACCATTTAAAAGAATCCCAATAACCAGAACTTAATGAACTGTCACTAGTCCCAAGCTTTTTATACTTCCACAATGAAAATAGTCTGTGCATCTGCTTTACATAACATAACATTTTCTATTCATCTTTTTTTTATAATATTTTTTATAATATACTTTACTTGCTTATTTTAGATGTTTAACCATTTGTAAATGGTATAATATTGTTTATGTATGTATAAAGATATTATATTCTAACAATTGATTACAACATGTATTGTTTACTCATACTAACACAAAAATGTATGTACGGTATGGAGCAGGATGAACTCGACCTGCACATACCTATGGACGAGGAAAATAAAGTATCATTATATAAAAAAAAATACTGTATCAACTTATTTATAAGTCATGTTACCAGCACCATTAATACTTGTGTTAACTATATATTACTTGCAGTTATTCACAAGTGTCACTTCCTAGGTAAATGTATTGGCCAACTAAAATGTAGTTGTTGTTGTTGAATTAGTCGTAAATTGACGTATTTTTTCTACAGTTTCAATGGGACTTTCTCATTGAGTTTATTTATTCCACTGTGAGTTTTTCATTCTTAAAAATACATGTACCGAGTACATTGTACTTAAAATTTATATTTTTAATCAAAAGCATATTCCACTGAACAACTAAGACATTCGTTCGGTAATTCGTTTTTAGTAATAAAAAAATTCAATTTGGTTACCCACCTGTTTCAGTGACCTATTTTTAATTATGCTTACTCTTCTATTATGAGCTCTTATAATATAATTCTTTGTGCACATGATGACATACGTAATTACAACTCATTCACATGCTGTATCTCTAAAACTAATTAAAACAAATAGTTCTGATAATTTAAATAACACATGGGTATTTTTTGTATTTTGCAATTACTTAACAACAATTTTCAGCAGACACTCAAAATATAATGATAGACATATGCACAAATTCATTTCTGAAATCTTTGTATCAAAATAAAAGGATAATCCTAATGAAACAACCAGATCACTGTTTTGAGCTAGCTTTTTTCAAACCATGCTTCCGTTGTTAATCATTTTGGCCCAATTCAGTTAAATTTATGAAATATCACGGCCATCAAGTATACAGAATAAATGTGTGTGTCAAATAAACTTCTATTTTAAATAGCACACCAGTTCAATTTTAATCATGTAGCTTAGCACTGGATTTTTGCAACTTTAAAACAGTTAAGAGTCTCAATGAATTTAATAATTAAGTAACAGTCTAGTAAATGTACTCGTAACATTTCACGACTATTTACCAAATGTGTAGGTTTTTATGCAAGCTTTTGGCATTAATTCAGACGATTTGGGGATAAAAAAACGACACTTCGAGAGCTGTCAAATTGTGTTTACCATTTAAGAGTGATCTCCCTTATTTCTCAAATCCCATACCGCATTGACACGGCTACATAGCAGTATATTGTATAACGCAAGAAGCGTTGTGGAAAAAACGTGACCCGGCATTTCTATTTAGCTCAAACGAAGCTATCCATATGTATTATTGTGAAAACAGTATGAAATATCTTTATTAATATTTAAAAAAAAATCCACAAAATCGACATGCCCTCTTTTCACTTTTTTTCATCTGATTTCGCGGACGACGTTCGACGTTATTCCCATTACTAATACTTGGATAGAATATTTCGTACACAACGGTGATTTATAACATAAGAATGATGAAGTATAAAGTGTTTAGCAATTACAACCGAGTTGCACCCAGCACTCTTTAACCTTCTAATTGTTGTTTCAATATGTTTTGGAGTCCGATGCGGCATCTTGTCGCCGAAAGTTTCGCAATGACTGAATTTTCGGAATAGTAGAATACAGTACCCAACCATGAACGTAAGGATAACTTAAACTATTAATTAAAAACAACAACACAGACTTATACGTTTACAAAAAATCTGTCTACCGCGCATTTGATAAAAAAATAGTACATATTTTTGTTTGTCGAAACATTTATTTATTTCGTTATTAATATTTCTTTTTAAGTATCTTGTTTTAAAGGATATGTCAAATATAAAGCCCGAATTCAGTTTGTGGTTTAAACTAAAATTGGTCCGGAAATATTTAAACGCAAAATTCTGTAAGATTTTTTGTAGAGGCAAACTTTTTTATTAAAAAGTATTATCTGAATTAGTCTAAAACTGAAGTTTTTATTTAAATTAATGTCTAGAAAATCGCTCTAAGACTAACACAAAAATCTCTTGCCGGATATGAATGTTAAATAAACAAGTACCGGAGATATTCATTAGCAAAACTGTGTAAGATGTCAGGACATGGCATATTTTTTATTGAAAAATACATATCAGCTTTTGCCTATAACTTTATGTTTATGTTATTATTTAAATAAGGTTAACAAAACTAATTTCATAATTTATTATTTTTTCTTAATAATATCTAAATTTACGATAAAATGTTCAATATGAAAAATATGGAGCCTTAAATAAACTTTCGAAATAAAGTCTAAATTTACTATAATAAAATAAATAAAACACGAACAAAATAATTGATGTTTTCCTTCGTTAATTACGGATTGTCAATTTAAGCAAAGTAGATCTAATGGTCTTGAAAAAAACATTTGAAAAAACATCTGTGATAGAGTCACGAAAACTTTCCCTCAGTGGGAGGCGATGTCCCAAGGGTGGTTTAAAGGTGTTAATTGGTATGTCTGTGACACCACATGTCTGCACATGTGTTGATACCGTTATTAAGATACGATTCCATGCGTCACCTTCTGATAACATTTAAAATGACAATCTAGGAAATCAGTTAATGCTGCGTTTTATGACTCTTAAAAAATGAACACGAACCTTGTTTTTTTTAATAACCAAATAACTGATAAAAATATTTATTAAAACAAAAAATACGAACTATTATGTGATGATCATATCGATAATAGAAACTATTTAAATCTTCAAATATATTAGATAAAATGCTTCGCATCTTTTTATTGTTCAGGGACCTATTCAAACATATAGGTCCCTGTATTGTTCTTCAGTAACGCGCGCGAATATTCATGGGCGGTAATCCGGGAGTTATCGATTTCTGGGATTGTCGGCGTGCTGTAAATCTATAAATAGGACTAAAATTAGGACCATTAATATAGTGCACATAAGCCCCGCCTTTTCATCGGTTTTCATCGCACGCATGCGCAATGAAATAAGCGCAAACAATCGCAAACAAACGCTTAAAAACGGTTTAAAATGGTTAAAAACGCAATCGCTATTAATCGCAACTTTGCGGAACACAATCGCTAACTCTACTTTAATAAAGTCAAGCTGCTTGACCAGCAGTACCAGGTGGTAAGTCAATGTGGTGTGACTGCTAGTCTAATGGAAATGTTTAATATCACACCCAGTGAGGTGGCATTGACAGTGAACTATGGTAAAATACATGAGGTCCAGTTTATAACAATCACCACTGGCAAGCTTGTTATAGGAAGGAAGATTCAGTTTGAACATACGTGTAAAGGTATTGCCAACAACCAGGGAGATCTGTTCATTACTTCAAATACATCATTGTACAAGTACTCACTGGGTGGTAAACAAATAAGTAAACTATACGAGGATGGATCAAGTGACCGGACAGGTAAGAATAAAGGAGGATTCATATAGTTAGACCAATGTAAAAAAGAATAATTAAGTATTTGTAAAACTACATTTCTTTTAGTGTACATGTGTAAATTAATTGTTACAATTTACAAGAAAGATATTCATTAGTATTGATTTGTAAATTGTCACTACATGACAATTCTATAAATAGTAACTGCGTTTCACAGACTAAATTGTTTCAAAAAGTTGTGTGAAGTAAATAATCTTTCTTAAAAAGTTCAATTATTATTATTATTATTGATTTGTAAAAATGAGTACCGTAATCATGTATTTTGACAGTCAATGTCTAGTAACTCTGATAGGCACCAAAACTGACCTCTTGTGTGGTTATTAAATTACTTTACAGGTACACAATGTTTCACAAGGAACATAATTTTTAAACATTGTGTGAAGAATATAATCTTTAAAAGAATTGATTTTTTAAGCATTGTTGAATTTAAATTACATGTATGCAATTATTAATATTTGTTTTTAACGAAACGCTGTTGTAGATTCAATATTGGATATTTTGAAACATTATTGTCCTGTTATTAACACTTACAAACACAACTAGAACTTTGTCACAGAAATGACGTATACCCCCATACGCTACATTGACACAGAATATTTCTTCACAAAATAAGAGAAGCTAATTTATGGTGATTTTTAAGAATTATTATGCCATTATCATTTATGGCCATTTTTGACCTTTGACCTCAAAGTAAGACCTTGACCTTTGAGATATCCACATCATTCTTTCGCGGGACACACCGTCCAATGATGGCGAACAAATGTGCCAAATTATTTTGAAATCTCTAAATGAACAACAGAGTTATGGCCTGGACAAGCTCATTTACGGCCATTTTTTACCTTCAACCTCAAAGTGTGACCTTGACCTTTGAGAAATCAGTGTCATTCTTTCGCACGACACACTGTCCAATGATGGCGAACAAATGTGCCAAATGATTTTGAAATCTCACATTGAACGACAGAGTAATGNTTCAACAACACCACTTCATCCATAATTGCTGGACTATCCAACCGTATATATGTGTTCAAAGTGCAATAGCTGACTTGTACATGCATCTGATAGTGATATGAGTATAAATATGTGATTTAAATTAGATTCATAATTTAGTGTTGTGCCACCTGGCTTAAGCGGCCACCAGGCATAAAAGGTCAGTCTAGATTCTCTAGAAAATCAGTCATAAATGGTGACCTGCCACATGCACAATTCACAGCGGAAGCCATTTTTCACCTTTGTAAAGCGGTCATGAGGCAGACATATCGAGGAAACGTGCAGTGAATATTAAATTCTATCTGCGTTGTTAGTCTCACAGCTCTTACATTATTGTGTCTATTGTACGTCGGTTGTTTGGGTGCCGAATCTAATTGCGGTAATCGCTCTGAAATTATAAAAGCAGCCCAAGGCGAAAAAACCAATACCAGGGTGTTGATATCGTTTGTTTTACAGTGATAATTATGATAACATGTTGAAAATAAAATACGTAAGAGTAAATTACACGTATTAAATAATTATTAGTCATAAACTGATCCCTAATAGGAAATTTAGAATGTTAGGTTACACTATTTTCCAAACAATAAGTCGCATCAGTACATCCAGATTTGATTTTAATTTAGAGAAAATGTTAACTCCAAATCGTTTGCGATATAATTGTTTTGAAATGCAATACAAAACTTTGAACAAAAAGTCAAATGTTTTCGCTCTACAATATTTTAATTAAAATATCAATACACCTACGTTTCCAAGTGGATGACGTGACATGCTACATGCAGCATCATTTTCGCTTGTTTTTTTATCAGGACAAAGGATAAACACAAAACACATTAGCACTGTTTATTTGCAGCTAGCGTTTGTTAACGTCACATCAACAAAAAATTCCATCGAGCCGTTATGAATTAATTTATAAATGTGCGTTTGAAAGTACTTTCATAGAATAATAATATGCCCATAATGACCCATAGCAAGGCTTCTGCATTTTGGCCCACCCATAGCTAGGCTTCTGCCTCGTGGCCTACCCATAGCAAGGCTTCTGCCTTGTGGCAGACCCATAGCAATGCTTCTTCCTGGTGGCAGACCCATAGCAAGGCTTCCGCCTTGTGGCCGACCCATAGCAAGGCTTTTGCCTTGTGGCAGACCCATAGCAAGGATTATGCCTTGTGACATACCCATAGCAATGCTTCTGGCTTGTGACAGACCCATACCAAGGCTTCTGCCTTGTGGCAAACCCATTGCAAAGCTTCTGCCTTGTGGCACACCCATAGCAAGGCTTCTTCCTTGTGACAGACCAATAGCAATTTTTCTGGCATGTGGAAAACCCATAGCAAGGCATCTGCCTTGTGGCAGACCCATAGCAAGGGTTCTGCCTTGTGGCCGACCCATATCAAAGCTTTTGCCATGTGGCAGACCCATAGCAAGGCTTCTGCCTTGTGGCAGACCCAAAGCAAGGCTTCTGTCTTGCTGCATAGCCATAGCAAGGCTTCTGCCTTGGGGCCGACCCATAGCAAGGCTTCTGCCTTTTGGCGGATAGCAAGGCGTGTGCTTTGTTGCAGACCCATAGCAAAAATTCTGCCTTGTGGCCGACCCATATCAAGGATTCTGCCTTGTGGCGGACCCATGGTAAGGCTTCTGCCTTGTGGCAGACCCATAGCAAGGCTTCTGCCTTGTGGTAAACCCATAGCAAGGTTGTGTCTTTCTGCATATCCATTGCAAGGCTTCTGCCTTGTGGCCGACCCATAGCAAGGCTTCTGCCTTTTGGCGGACCCATAGCAAGGCGTGTGCCTTGTGGCAGACCTATAGCAAGGATTCTGCTTTGTGGCCGACCCATAACAAGGCATCTGCCTTGTGACAGACCCATAGAGTCTACATATGCATACAGTATAGTCAATGTTCACATCCAGCACAACGTTAAAATCTCCGCATAACATGTAGAAGACATTTCCTATTGTATCAATAATATTAAAAAAATTACTAAAAAATAGAGGGGTATCATTATTTGGTCCATACAGTGAACATAAAGTAAATCTATGAGTATCAATTGTAAGATCTAATGTTAAGTAATTTCCGGATGTATTCCTTGCTAAAGTATGAATTTTAAAAGGTAATTTAGTTTTAAATAAAATACCAATTCCTCTAGAGTTATTGGTGCCAAAACTAAAATAGCATTCCCCATCCCATTGCGAATAGATCAGTTGTTCCATTGCTCGTGTAAAATGACAATCTTGTAAACAATAAATGTCGGTATTTAAAGATTTCAAAAAGTTAAAAACATCCTCTCTTTTTGAGTTGTCATTTATTCCACGGCAATTGTAAGAAATGACTTTTACATTATCCATAATACATATAAGTGATT